>APFE031197237.1:0-23524 GCA_000404065.3 Pinus taeda
AATAATATTTAATTAATTTTGACCTCGGTCATTTAGTCAAAATTAGCCATTGGAATTTCTGGTCTGACTATTTAACATGTTGAGCTGGATCTGTTTCTTCAACTTGTCCTCACGATGAACCACACTGGTTGGTTCGAAACGCGCCGGCAAATGTCTTACCTAATGTGATTTACGCCGAAATCTTCTTATAAATATGATGGATCACAGAAGGCTCAATTCTACATGTCATTCTTCTTCATGGCCCCTAAGAGACATAATTGCGTAGTTTCAGTGGGCAGTGATTGTTGCGGGGTGAGGCCTTGGGAGGACACATCTACACAATTTCAGGATGCAAGGCAAACTCGGTAGTCAAAGGGACAAAACTGCATAGTTTCTGGACACAGTGGGTTCTTGCTGATGGAAAGACATTGGAGGAAACCACTGTGCAATTTTGAATGCTAAGGGAGGTTGGGATTTCTGTGCATTGCACAGTTCCAGTAGGCAAGGGAAAATCTTGAAGGTTACAAATGTGAAGTCTGAAGTTCAAGAATGTTGGATGACGCTAGGTTGTTAGAGAAACTGCGAATTTTGGCTAAGTGTGAGATGAGTGGCGTTGATGTGAATAGTGATAAAAGCTGACTATGATCACACACTTGAACACTTAACGATACAATATAGCCCATCTAGTACATATAACACATACTTCGCTTAATGCAACAACCTTTGTGGCATCTTACGACAAATGCGGCTTTGATGATAGACTTTGGGAGGATAAAGGCGACACTTGTGAGAGTGTGTGAAATGATTGTGAAGCATGTATAATTGGTGAGGACAACCCATTCTCACAAAGATTTCCCCTTGAAACAAAACTAACCTTCCTTTGCATGACAAGTGATAACCCCCATGCTCAAAGATGACACATTCTATGTAAAGATAAAAGCATGAAAGACTCTTAATTGTTAATTGTCTTAAATAGATTTCACCTAAAGTGGCCATTGTCTTAACTATAAAGTTTAGTTTTAAAATATTTTTGTCTCAAACTGTTTTATCTTATATTGTTTTTGTCTTACACTATTTTTGTCTTAAATATAAAATTTTGTGTTAAGAACCATGTGTTTCACAATTTCTCTTCGATCTTTGTTAGAGAGTACATTCCGCTCCACCATTTCTCTTCGATCTTAACATTCGATCTTTGTTGAGGAGTACGTTCTTCAATCTTTGTGAAAAGCACGCGGTTATGGAAGCTGGATTTTCACGTTATGCCAGGATGAAGATCCTCTTTTCTGTTTTAACATTATTGAGCTTTAGGGGTGCGTACTTTAAATAAAATATTCATTGGGTTTTCAATTTATGGGAAAGGCTAGAAGGTTAGAAGCGAGGTTGCATTGCGAGGGGTGCATATTGGCTCCGCGCCGCCATCATGCGTTCATAATGCGAGGGGTGCAACCCTTGTAAGCCTGTGCAGAGCGCCGTCACTCCAAAACTGCAGTGCATTCCAAAACGTGTAGAGGATTACTATCCCGTGTTGTGGAAATGCGGATGCGGCAACAAAATCTTTAACCCATGATACTACCAACCGTCTCGTATTTGAGCGCTCGCAAGACTGTTCGACTGACCGCCACCTTTTGCAGAAATCAGAGACCATGGAATGCATGCCTTTCTATTTAATAACGAATTTTAGTTTTTATTATTAATCAATTTTACAGAACTTTGACGACTCATGGGTCATTAGTTTTGCTTAACTGTTTTGTCAGTTTAATTTATTTTTCTTCATGATCTTAAGCTCTAATGAATTTTATTGTGGCCTTCAAGTAACTGGTGAAAATGTGAAACCATTTTATTCTCATGGACGATCAAAATTTGAATGCCCAAAAAAATTGTATTAACTGTACGTGAATTTAATGCAATTGTTTTATAATCGATAGATAAGTAATTCAATATTTAAAATGTGTTTTTGATTCATCACTAAAACATGACACGGTAATAATAATATTAATTTTATTATTATATTAATAGGTGTTGAATTATTGGCTGATTATAATTTTGAATATGTTTCCAACTTGTAAAGATGTATTTTATTTTCTAGGAATAGTTTTTTTTGGTGGAGTAAATGATTTCAATTTATTAAAGACAAGTATAAGTTTTGATTTATTTATGTAACTCAAATTTTATTTGAATTATTTGGAAGATAGTTTTTTAAAGATGATTCAACTTTATAAAGATGTATGTTACCTTTTAGGAATATCTTTTTTAGCATATGATTAAAGTTGTTTTTTGACCAATAATTATAAGTTATTAAATATAAATTTCAAGTGAGTTGTTTGAAATATTTTTTTTTATATTATCATAAACTATTATTCATTTTAATATTTGCATGAAATGATATTCAATTATAAATTGCTTATTATACTTTGAAGTTTATATCTATAATATATTGTTAAATAATTTAATTAAAAAAACGTCTGTGTTTAGATATTCATGGTAGAAGATTATATTGTTAATTTTTTTTTTAATACTATATATAATGTAGAAAGATTATGTTGTTGTTAATATTTTTTTTAAATACCAGGTATAACAAATTAAAAGTTAAAAGAAAAGAAATATTAAAAGTAGAGAAAATTTGCATTATTAAAAATTAAAATTGAAGAAAACTAGAAAAAAAGTGTTTAATGAAATATTATTTCTAGCTAATAAAAATGTATTTATTGTGCATTATAATTTAGTATAATGTAGATATTGTCATATAACATTATATTTAAAAACAGTACAGTAACAATTACATTAACAAATTTAAAAATAGTAATAACAAAAAAAGTTAATGCAAATCTTAAATAAAATACTTCAATTTCAACCTTAATTTTATATCATCTTTATATTGCATGATGTGTAATTCATTCTATGTTTAGTTTGATATGTTTGTGTATGTGAGAGAGATCTATAAATAAAATGTTTCAATGTTCATATTAAATAACATAATTTTATACTCATCATGAGCTCAACTCTAATTATAGCATTGAGAAAAGGATTTTTGGAGGATGGAAAGCTTATTATCTCTGGATTTGGGGTAATAAAAGCTTCCTCTTTGAGACTCTGGTCACGCATGTTATTTTATATGCATGTGAGGTGTAGGCTTGCATTATATCCATAGAGTCTACTGCCATGTGGAAGTAAGTTCAGTTAGTAGTCAAGTTTTTCAATCAAGTCAAATCAATTTCAATTTTTCTTAAGTTTAGTCACTCAGCATTTTGAGGGTCAATTGTTTTATTTTGACTCCATCACCCAATGGATGAGGCTACCTAGTCTACAGTGTTCTTGACACCTCCTAAAGGAGCCTCCATCCCCGGTTGGAGCCGATGTTAGTGTATATGAGTCACCAGTGATCAAATTTACTCTTTCCATGTGGTTGATAGGGTCATTAGGTCAAATTGTTATATTTTCAAATAATTTTTCATACAAAATTTGATCATTGGTTGGTTCTAGGTCATTACTACTCCCCTCCATGTTCATGGTCATAAACTGACGTCATGGTCTTGCCATCACTCCTTGTGCTAGGTCACCAAGAGAGTGTCTTGGTCATCATTAAAGGTCATCATATCATTTCCATGCATACTGTAAGGTTTCAAAGATATTTAATCATGGTCATAGATAACCATTACATGTCATCATTAGGTCATATCATCAATGAGTCATATAGGAGTTGTGTCATCACCATACTCACCATCATGCGAGTAGTAATTGGGGAAAAAGTGTTCAAAGAGTTTTCAAAGGTACTTTTCTCACCTCATGAAGATGTAACTGTGCATTATAAAATTCAGGTTGTAATTAATGTGGAGCAGCTTGAGGATAAAGAGTTTTAGATCAAGCCAAGGAGGCTAAAGACAAGAGGACTAAAGAGGTAGAAAAGAAAAGAGAGTGAGCCATCTCCTCCACTAGGTCAACATGACATTGAGGATAGCATTGCACCTGAGCTTGAAAAGGACAAAGATTATTGGCTTGGCAGGGTCATTGATAACCTGGAGATGCTCCTGAAGAATGCCAATAGAGACACCAAGCTTCATAGCCACATGGCAAGGCACTCCTTCAGCAGGAACCAAATTTGAAAAATTAGGCTTAGGAATATGAAAAAGAAGCTAAAGAAAACCCTAATCAAGCTAAAGAAGAGAGATAATCTTGATTTTATTGCTGATGCATCATTGATTGTCTAGCTCGTCATTGACAAGGCAAAAAAAATAAGATAGAAATGATTTTGAGAAAATTTTGGAAATTTTTTAGATTTTGGGCGATTTTGGAATGTTCGGCAATTTCAAGATGGCTAGAAGTGCAGCGAGCTCATTTTGTGTTTCTTGTTAGAGCCACCAAATAATGAAATTTTGCATGGATGGGTAGATATTGTGTAGTACATCTCAAATATGGACATGTTTTTGCATGTCACTTCACAAGTTGCAAGACAAGCTCGAAAACCACCTAAAATACATGTTTTTGCCACCTTTTTGTACCCCTCGCTACATTTCTAGAGTAGCCTTGGGAAAATTGACTTTTGCATGCCTTGGAGAAGGATTTCTTTACGTTTGAAGGTTCAAAGGGAAAGTAGACATCCTAAGCTATCTTCAGCAACCCTTAGTTCAGAAAAATGATTAAGGAAAACCCCTCAAAAGTGCCCTCAAAGCCTCAGGTTATGCTTCTGTCCCTCACATTGTGATTTTGACTTTGTTTTTAGCCATCATTTTAAAAATATTTTTTGACCAAACAAAGATTAATTTTGGAAAACAAAAGGTTTTTTTGTTAATGACAGAACCAATCACAATACCCTCCTTCAGTTTCTACACAGGTTTCATGTACTAGGAGATATTCAAACTCTCTTGGAGGCCTATTTTAGAAAATCAAATTCTCCAATTTCATTGTTTGTTTTATTAATTCTTTTGTGGTACGGATTCCAAGAATATGGGAATTAATTTCAGAAATCTGAGAGAGGGTGTTCTTCAAAACAACTTTATATACAAAATCCTCTCCTAGTTTTGTAAATTGAGTTATGGTTAAGATGATATCAGTTCATCTTTGACCCTTATTTTTTCACTGTGCTTTTGCAATGCACACTGCACTTCTATGGAAGAATGCAAATTTTTGAGTTTTCTTGTTCAAAGTCAACTTTTGTCAATGTACTTTGTTTTTTAATGGATTTACATGATTTGATTAATTTTCATAGTGATGGTAAGAGTCATTTCATGTCAAATCCATTCTAATTAATGCTCTGAAAGTCAACTAAGTTAGTTAAGTCTAAACAATGAGTTGGTTTCTAACCTCCCTAGCTTAAGGTTAGGTTAGAGAGATTGATGTAAATAACTCTTGTAAAGATGGATTAGACCCTTCAGAGGGGCGAATGTGGTTTTTTGTCTATATGTAGCCTGATCTAAGTCATAGAGAGGGTTGGATACTTGGGAATAACAGGCTTTGAAGCTAGCGTACACCATCATTTTTGCAGGAGTAATAGAGGTAATTTTCAACTATTATCTTTGGATTCCTTTGGTATGATTTTGTGACAGTGTTTCTTCTTTGTTTTATCATCAGTATGAATGTTATGTCTCCTTACTTCCATTTTAATGCTTTCATGTGATCAACTCAGTGGTCTTCAAGCATAATTCATATGTGTATGCTCCATTTTGATGAGATTTTCATGTTTATGTTTAATTTCCTCTGATAGATAAATTCATAGCTCATATTCTCATTTTGATCCTTCACTTTTTCAACCCTATACCACCATGAAAACTCAAAAATGTCACTAACTATACCTACCTTTCCCTATTATATCTCTGTAGCTAATCTTTTGAAACCCTGACCTAGTTTCCTAGACCTATTGATCCTCCTCCAACAAGCCCTAAATTGATACTTACTGGGCTTTCAATATCGAGCCTAAGATCTATTATCATTCCAATTCATTTTGTTGGTTATGAGATTCTTGAGAGAGCCCTCTCTGATTTGGTAGGGATAGCTACTGAATTTAAATATTGGTTAAAAGTTACCTTCGTCGATCTCCTTTCTTAGCCTTGGGACACTACGAAGTGCTAAGAGAATCTATTCCAAAATAAATATTATGATGTATCATTATTCTATGAGAATATCTTTCAGCCTAAAGATGAAGATAGGAGAAAACCAGTATCCTAGGTGTTGGATGAAAATTTTGAAAGGTAGAAGGTGAAAACAAACATGTTCCTCCGTTTTACCCAAAGGAAAAGTGATTATGTAACTTGAGCATGATAAAATAGATCACTATTAAATTTGGGGAGGATATGTCTTAAGCAAAAAAGGCTTAACATGTATGTCCAAGAGTACTCTAGGTTTAGCTATTATGTTTTTTCTTCCCACAGTAATAATCTAAGAAATATCAATATTCCCTTAGTATCCAAAATGAGGATATTATGGGTGATGAATTTAAACCTTTTGAAAACATTTATAGGGGTTTCTTGAAGGAAGGAATATGATTTGATCAAAATGCTTGTCAAAAAATAAGCATAATGAAGAAGGTCACATTGAGCAATACAAAGCTCATTTGGCACCAAAGTGATACTCTAAAGTGGATTGGGATATTGTTTATTAACAGACTATCTCTTCAACAACCAAAATGAGCTAAATGATTTGGGATATTGTTTATTAGGCTGATGTTCACACAAATGGTGACTTATGATTTGGAATTTAAGAAAATAAATGTGGAGATGGCATGTATTTATGGTGAGGTCAATGAAGAAATCATCATAAGCAAAGAATAAGGATTTGTAGCAAAATTGAGAGAGGACATGGTACATTTACAAAAGAAATCATAACATGGATTGAAATAGCCCCTATAACAATGATAGTAGTGATTTGATAAAGATGTTATGAGAATGTGTCCATAAGAAGTGATATGGAGCATTGAAATTACATCAAGAAAGACGGTGATCACCTCATTATTTTTGTCTTCTATTTTGTTAGCATTGTTTTGATTAGTGATAAAAAACAACTAATGAAGGAGACCAAGTCCTAATTTCCACATGAGTTTCAAAGGAGGGATTTACGTTATTTGCATTATTTCTTAGGAACTGAGGCAAAGAAAGATTACTAAAGTAGAATATTTTTCATCATAATATGTTAAAATATACTTGATTTACTTTAATATGGAGAAAGTGTAATATAGTTTGCACTCCATTAACTCAATTGGAAATTTGTTTGTGAAAAAAATATAAAGAAAATGGGCTCTTTTATGCAATGATGCATAGGAGACAAATAATGAAATGCATCAACTACTATAATATTTTCTATGAGTAAGATGGAAGAAAAAAGATTTATATGTGTGTGTGTGTATGTCTCCGGATTTTTTTTTATGTTGACTTGGTAGATAATGCAAACAATGGGATCTTTATTAATACCTCTTTATCCATCTATGTGAAAATATTGTCATGAGTTCAGGAAGTAAAAGGTGAAAAATAATTTTTAAATCAAAGTACTGAAATATAAGATATTATAATGTTAAACCATCCAATGAATTGGTTTTGTTGTAGCAAGTGTACATAGATATTTGATCTAGAAAGATGCATGCATATATCACATGCAATTTCTTTAAAAAAAACCAGATCCCATTTTAGACTAGTGGATTTTTGTAAATCAAGTTTAAGGCATTGGATAATGATGCAATTGTTTTAACTCAAGAATAATTGGTAATTTCTTTAATGTAAGGATGAGGTGTGGATTCAATGTTGTTCATATGGTTTCTTAATCAAAAAGTTATATATATAATTATATAATATATATATATATATATATAATAATATATATATAAATATATATAATATATATATATATATATAATATATAATGTATATAGTAATGTATATGTATATCTATCTATCTATCATCTATATATCTATAATATATATCTAAGAAAAGACTATAATGTTTAATAAGTCATTAATAATAATTTACACTATAAAGGAAAATTTGGTTTTGGCTTCCATAAAAAAAAAGTTTAATTTTCCTTTATTCCAAAAAAAGGAAAAGAAAAAAAAAACAAAGAAATATGATAATTCTTTTCCAAATGGTAGTAATTTTTCCCCTTTATTAGTTTATTTGAAATTTTATATATTGCATAGTAGTTCTAAAGGTTCAGTATGAGTTGATTATATACTTTATACATTATTTTCCTTTCTGTTTTTATTTATTTATTTTTATTTTTATTAGCATCAAGCTCTTCAGTTTCAATATATATAATATTGGGAGACACGGCAATGGATAATACATTATTCAAAGATATTTCTGCAGGGGGAGTATGCTATTCAAAGAGGTTTTGTTGTGATATAGAAAAACATGCAGTTATGGAAGATAGATTTTTGCATTATGCCAGGATGAAGATTCTCATTTGTTTTTTAATGTTATTAAGCTTTAGGGGTGTGTGATTTTCATAATAAATTCATTAGGTATTCAATTTATTTTTCACATAATGTTTTCTCACATGGGTGAAAAATCATTAATAGGATGCAATACCCCTTTTATGTGGATGATAATACAAATATCATTGGAGATAAATTAGATTAACCATGTGCATTGATTCATTATAATTTAACAGTAAAAGATTTAGAATATGGAATGGGCAAAAAACAAGTATATAACCTGAGTATAAAATTTCCACTTACTTGAAATGTTCGATTCTTGAAATTGTAAACTATTTATAAAAGAATACACTTTTATTATACTTTTTTTATTCCCATATTCCATAGTTCAACATTGTTAGTCACTTAACATTCAAATGTGGTAATAGAAGAAAAACTACCATTGAAAGTTTCTTGGGGTTTAACAATCTAGGAGTCATAATGATTGACTTTGGAGAAAGCTACTATTAATATTGGAGATAAGGAGAGACAAGATATGATGTTTACTACAATATATGAAAATATGTTATATACAATTTTTTTATTTATCATATTCCATATCTTTTATGGTTGTTAAAAAATATAGTCAATAAATGGAATATAATATCTATGAATCTATAAGAACAATAATTCATCCATAAATAAAATACTTGAATTTCATCTTAAATAAAATGTTCACTTACTTGGAATGTTCTTTTCTCAAAAGTGTAATCTATTTGTAATTGACTACATTCTTATTATTCCCATTTTCCATCATTCAACATTGCTAGTCACTTTGCTTTTCAATGAGGTAATAGAAACCAATGACCACTAAAACTTACTTGGGGTTTAACACTCCATAAGTCACAATCATTGACTTTGGAGAAAGCTACTATTAATATTGGAAAGCAAGAGAGACAAGGTATAAAGTTTATTAAAATAGATCGAGCTAAATATTTGAATGCTCTACAATTTCAGCCTACCTTTTCATAATTTCGTACGACTAATAGGTGTGACAATAAGAAAAATAGAAGAAAATAGTTTTAGATTGATTACAATGAAGACCATTTGTAACTGACTACATTCTTACTATTCACATTGATCATTCGACACTCCGACATTGTCACTTTGAAATCAAAATTTTTATTTCATCAATTTTCATCACTCAATTTATTAATAGTATCCCAACAATCTAAATTAGCTGAGAAAATTTAAAATTAAAATGACTAGATTAATCTTAGGCATATTTAGCATATTTAAAATGATGACATTAATTAGACTTTCAAAAAAATTTGTTTGACTACGCATTTATGAAGCTAGCCGAGATCCATGTTAATCTGAGATCTATCACTATTGAAAGGGATCAAATCTCTTGAAGTTCTCATCATGTTTTGCACTCAAAAAAGAGGTCTGCACCTTGAGAGATTTGATCCCCCTCAATGCTCGATACATCTAAGGTTAAGATGGATATAGGCTAGTTATATTTTATTTCATAATTGATCTTATGGTTGAATGATTTCCCCTTTCAAGGGATCCCTTATTATAGGTCGTTGATTTCATAACTTTTCATGATTAGACAAGAGGTTGATTTAAATTCTAATGTTCTAGCCTCTTTCCCTAATCCATGACCGTTATATAACAAAAGTTAAGAGCAAAATTCATCTTGAACAAAATTTTCCTAGTGTAGATAAATTTCTTAAGCCCTAATCTTGATAACCAAAAGCTTCTTTCAAAAATTAATTCTTGTATTTTAGACTAGTGGAGTTTTGTGAAGCATGTTTAACGCATTGGGTAATGATGCAATTGTTTTAACTCAAGGGTAATTGGTAATTTCTTTAATGTAAGGATGAGGTGTGGATTCAATGTTGTTCATAGTTGCTTCTTAATCATAAGTTATATATATATATATATGACCTTAACCCAATTAAAAAGAACTAGTAATGTTTAATAATTCATTATAATAATTTGACTCTATAAGGAATTTTGTTTGCCTCCATAAAAGAAATTTTAATGTTCCTTTACCCAAAAAAAGGAAACAATGAAAACATAGAATTAATAAATTTTTTCCAAAATTGTAGGAAATATTATGCAATTGGGGTATACGTTAAAGTTGTTTTCTTTTTATTCCCTTTTATTAATTTTATGCTAGGTTTTTCTTTATATGGCATCGTAGCTCTAAAGGTTACTACGAGTTGGTTATATACTTTATACTTATCCCTTTTTAATTTTATTTATTTATTTTTACTTTATTCGCATCATAGCTCTTCGATTCAATATAATAATAATGGGAGATAGGAAAGGAATAATAACAATATTAAAACATTTTTGTTGGTAATAATATGTTAGGTCAAAGATATTCTGAAGGGAGTATGTTATGTCAAAGAGGGTTTGTTGTGATATAGAAAACATGTGGTTATGGAAAGTTGGATTTTCGTATTAACAGGATGAAGATCCTCATTTTTTTTTAATATTATTGAGCTTTAGGGGTGTGTGATTTGCATAAGAAATTAATTGGGTATTCAATTTATGTTACACATAATGTTTTCTCACATGGGTGCAAAATCATTAATAGGATGTAGTAACACTTTTATTTGGGTGATAATACAAATATCATTGGAGAGAAATTATATTAATGCTGTGCATTTATTCATTATAATTTAACAATAAAAGATTTAGAATATGGAAGTGGCAAAAAAATAGTATATAACCTGAATATAAAATGTTCACTTACTTGAAATGCTTTTGTCCTGAAATTGTAAACTATTTGTAATAGACTACATTTTTATTGTTCCCATATTCCATCATTCAACATTGTTAGTCACTTTGCATTCAAATGTGGTAATAAAAAAAAAACTATGATTGAAAGTTTCTTGGGGTTTAACAATGCAGAAGTCATAATGATTGAATTTGGAGAAAGCTACTATTAATATTGGAGAGAAAGAGAGATAAGGTATGGTGTTTACTATAATATATGAAAATATGTTATATACCATTTTTTTCTCTGTCATGTTCCATATATTTCATGGTTGTTAAAGAACATATTCAATAAATGGAATATAATATCTGTGAATCTATAAGAATAGTAATTCATCCTTAAATAAAATACTTGAATTTCATCTTAAATAAAATGTTCACTTACCTGAAATGTTTGCTTCTCAAAACTGTAATCTATTTGTAATTTATTACATTCTTATTATTCCCATTTTCCATCATTCAACATTGTTAGTCACTTTGCATTTAAATAAGGTAATAGACACCAACAACCACTGAAACTTACTTGGGGTTTAACACTCCATAAGTCACAATCATTGACTTTGGAGAAAGCTACTATTAATATTGGAGAGCAAGAGAGACAAGGTATAACGTTTACTAAAATAGATCTAGGTAACTATTTGAATGGTCTACAATTTCAGCCTACCTTTTCATATTTTCGTATGATTCATGTGAAAATATGGAAATACTAATAGGTGTGACAATAATAAAAATAGAATAAAATACTTTTAGATTGATTACAATGAAGACCATTTGTAACTGACTACATTCTTACTATTCACATTTATCATTTGACATTGCGACATTGTCACTTTGCAATCAAAAGTTTTATGTCATCATTTTTCATCACTCAATTTATTAATAGTATCCCAACAAATTGAATTAACTGAGAAAATTTAAAATTAAAATGACTGGATTAATACTATACATATTTAGCATATTTAAAATGATGACATTAATTAGATGTTCAAAAAAAATTGTGTGACTACACATGAATGAAACTAGCCTAGATACATCTTAATCCGAGATATATCACTATCTAAAGGCATCAAATCTCTTGAAGTTCTTGTCAAGTTTTGCACGCAAAAAATAGGTCTGCACCTTGAGAGATTTGATCCCCCTCAACACTTGATATATCTAGGGTTAAAATGGATATAGGCTAGTTATATTTGATTTCATAATTGGTCTTATGGTTGAAGGATTTTCCCTTTTGAGGGATCCCTTTCTATAGGGCTTTGATTTCATAACTAGTCACGATTAGACAAGAGGTTGATTTAAATGCTAATGTTCTAGCCTCTTTCCTTAATCCACGAGAGTTAGATAACAAAAGTTAAGAGGAGAATTCATCTTGAACCAAATTTTCGTAGTGTAGATAAGTTTCTTAAGCCTAATTCTAGTAACCAAAAGATTCTTTAAAAAATGAGATTCTTGTATTTTACTTTCTATAATCCAAAATACTAAAATGATAGAAAAAAAAAAATTGAAAAAAAAACCCTAAAGAACAAAAGAAAAAAAACAACCATTGGAAATAATTTATTTATCATCTAGACCAAATTTCATGGTTGTTCTTTTAATCTAACCATTTTTCTTGGAATTTGTAGCTGAATTATTGATCTATAAGACAAGATTTAAAATGGACATCTTATTTATGATTTCAATTTTCATCTAACATTATTTTAATGCTTTTAAGTTGTCTACTTAATTCTGGAATTTTTTCATAGTAATATTAGTGTAAGGATTGGTAAGACCCTAAGTCTATGGGATTGCAAATAAAGGTTCCCTCTAGCCCCCTCAAACCCTAGCTTCATTTTTTAATTGTTTCGAATGCATATAATTAATATTTTGAAGTGATTTAGGCTTCCCAAAAATTTGAATTTTTTTTTATCTTGACTATGGGATTTTTCATTTTTGACCTTAGAAAACTAGCCCTATTTTCTATGCATGTTTATATTATATTGTTGTATATTTTCATGTATTGCATAATTTTTTATTGTTGGGCTACAATTTCACTCATAATTTAGTACCAAAGCAAAAATACCCAAGGATTGTCCATCCTAGTGTGTTTCAACACTTCCACATTGCTTGTAAGACACTCCAAATATATGTTTTCCTATTATTTTACAAATATGGAAGTGTGATACAAGTGGAAATATTATAGAAAATTATACTAAAAATTCAAGTGGGAATCCAAGGAAATTCATCTCATTTGAAGTGCATATTTTTTCTCACCCTTGAGAATCAAAGGTAATAATTTATTACTGTATTTGAGAGAGTTTTCAAGTACTACTTTGTATTTTTTATATACTTATTCATATTAGCTTTATCACTTGTTTTATTAGCTCCTAACCTTAGTATGAGGACAGGTCAAAATTTCATAAAGAAATCATGAAGTGTAAGAGCATATGCTAGCTTAAGCATACCATAGTTCTTACAACCAATTATCTTATTAATAGGCCATGGATTTCAAGTGTGAAAAAATAAAGAGGAGGAATAAAGTGTAAAGCATCCCTTTGTTGCACATCATAGGGTTTCTAGGTGTGAAGGATACATGTATGTTCCTGAGGTGAATGGCACAAAGCTGGACATTAAATCAATAAAGTTCATATTCATTGGTTATTCAAAAGGATTCATGGAATATATATTGTAGTTTGAGCATTGACATACCTATGGATAAGAGTTGATCTTCAAGGGGGAGAAATATCATGCACATCAACATCAAGGATATATTCCCAAATAAATAGTATAACATAATTTTATTCTATATGAGCATAGTTTTCAACATTAAGATGAAGATATGATAGAAGAAGACAGGATAGAACTTCTATCATAGGTTCTAAATGCAAAAATTCCAAAGGTAAGAGGTGAAAATAAACTTTTTCCTTCACTACTACACCAAGGGTACGTTTAAGACATTTTTTTAAGACAAAAGAAATCTTTTGTCTTAAAAAGTCACTTTTTATTGTAGTTATTTTACATTAAAATTTAATATCAATTTAATTATATTATAAAGTTGTAAGAACAAAAATATTTTGAGACAAAAAATATTTTAAGACAAAACATTATATTTAAGACAAAAACAGTTTAAGACAAAAATATTTTAAGACAAAACTTTAAATTTAAGACAAAAATAGTTTGAGACAAAAATATTTTGAGACAAAACAGTTGAAGAAAAAAAGTTTTAAGACAAAACCTTATATTTAAGACAAAAACAATTTGAGACAAAAATATTTTAATACAAAACTTTATATTTAAGACAAAAACAGTTTAAGGCAAAACTTTATATTTAAGACAAAAACAGTTTAAGACAAAATTGTTGTAAGAAAAAAATTTATATTTAAGACAATGACCACTTAAGATGAATCTCTTTTAAGACAATTAACAATTAAGACAAAAACATATCAATTTAAGATAGTATTATCTAACAACTGCAAAATTATCTCTGACAGTGCACCCTAACTCTACCATCTTGCACGCTACTACTGTCTTGAACTTATACCAAGGTTATTTTTCACTTACCATTCAATTTATCTTATATAAAGACAATGATTTGTTGGGATCTTCATTTTGTAGGGGTAGCTAACTTCGAAGAACGCAACAACTTTTCCTTTCAGCATTTCTTGGACATCAAT
Source organism: Pinus taeda (assembly GCA_000404065.3). Classification (NCBI taxonomy): domain Eukaryota; kingdom Viridiplantae; phylum Streptophyta; class Pinopsida; order Pinales; family Pinaceae; genus Pinus; species Pinus taeda. The sequence continues at coordinate 14,753 of APFE031197237.1, forward strand.
TCCACTTTTGTCCCTTTGATATTTAATGTTGATACGATTAGAGACAATTTGTTTCTTCTTGCATTCAACCAGTGAGTCACTTTGGTGCTTACTATTGCAAAGTAGTTGATAAACTAACTAAACTGTGGACTTCTTCTCCCGGTTATGTGATTAAGCCTTGTGTTTAAATTTCCCTTAATATTCATCCCCTTAGACTTTGGATCTATCTGAAGGTAATTAGCTACAAGAAAAATTGCAATGTTGTTGGCTTACAATTGAGTGGAGAGTTGAAGTCGTTCCTTAATTTTTTAGTCATCACTAAACACAGAGATTGATAAGTGTACATTTCTTATGTGTATTTCCTTATGGAGTGTGATGAACCTTGTTACATTGTGAATGGTGCAATATCTTACGTCTTTGTAAATGTAAATGAATGTCTAAGTTTTGATGCTCATTGTGTCTTTCTGATTAGAATGGTGTCATGTATGCACATGAATTTAAAGTGTGACTAGAATATGCTATTCATTATTATGTGCAAGGTGAATGTTATGTTTTCATATTCAATCAGTTAATTTCCAAATTTATGGGTATACTTAGTTTAACCAATCCCTGCACTAGTTATTCTATCAAAACTAAGAATTTAGGTATCATGAGTTTGGCCATGAGTCTCCTTCAAACTATAGGAGGGTTTGCACACAACATTTGTAGTTCTACTTTATGAACTTACCATAGGTTTCCTTTTAGTTCATATATACTATGTTTTCAAGGTCGAGAGGAAGTAGGAGAATATGACTTTGTTGGCATGTTAGTAGGTCCAACACCTAGTGGACATTGGTGAAACCACAACCTAGTGGAACCAAGTTGTGTATATAGACGCCAACCATAATCCATTGAGCCTAGTGATCAAATCTGAGCTAATGCTAGGATTTATACACTTCGCCAAATTTTATTTTATTTTGTGTGAGAATTCTAAAGGTCAAAAGTGTGGTCCAGGAAAAATTGGGAGTGTTGGGAACATTTTTAGCTTCCCATCATTGAGATATTTGTACCCTAGAACACCCTAAGAGTGCAAAAGTTAATATAAATTTGCTACTACTAATGTATATGAACTAAAAACAAGAGATAGAAAATTTCCTCTACTATTTTGTGAAAGGGAAATAATAATCTAAAAACACATTCAATGACATGCAACCATAAGAAAAAAACACAAGAACATGATTATTTATAGGGAAACCCAACAGGGAAAAATCCTTTCACTTCTTTTCATTAATCATATGAAAATGAGAAACTATTACAATGTCTTGCTTCAATCTTGAAGCACACCCTTCACTGTAAACCTGTTCTCCTATTGATTGTCCTATTATGGCCAACAATTAGTCAATTCAAGGCCCCATATTTCTCCTATTTCCTTGCACAATTCCAAAGGAAATTAACTCCTAAATACTAGGGGAATTCACTATTTCCTTGTGAAAATCCCAAGTAATTGATTGTCTGCCTCAATGCCCAGCATGTACACTCAACTAGTATACAATTAATAATTACAATGTGTCTTTTCCTCCGCTTTAGTTTAGCAATTAAAATTCCATGCATGTCTATGTTATTTTTAGTTGATTAACTACTTTAACGGAGCCATCATTGAGTTAACAACAATTCTACCACTCAACTAACTCAACTAGTTGCTTCAGCTCAGTTAACTAAGTCAAACTGAAACTAACTGAATTAGATTGCTAAATTTTAGCAACACTACATGCACAACTCTACTTCTAGCCTACTAAAATTTACTAAGTAAACAAGTATAGAAGGCCATGTCACACAAGTTAACTTCCATCCAAGTCATCTTGTTGACTTGGAAAATCAAATTACTAAATTTGACTAAGGAAAAAGTGAAATTTAGCCTTTCTTGCTACATTTTCTAACACTCCCTCTTACCAAGAGACAGATTTTGAACCACCCATATCCTACACCTATGGAATTTGAATTTGCCTCTTGATAATTCCTTTTTCAATATTTCTGCATCCCCCTCCTCAGTTGGAATGTACTGTAACATCATAATTCTCCTATGCACACAATTCCACAAGTGATGGTACTTGATATCAATGTGCTTGGACATGATATGAAATATTGGATTCGCAAAGAGTTTGATAAAGCTCTGATTATCACAATAAATCATTGTCAAATCCATATATTGACTAAAATGACCCACAAGTTTTTTCCTCATCCATATGGCCTCACATGCTTCTTGACTTGTAGCCATGTATTCAACCTCTATTGAGTTGAGTGCCACATATCTTTATTTCCTACTATAGCAGAAAATAGATACAGACCCAACAGTAAAGATAACACACGAAGTACTTTTCTTGTATGATGGACTCCCTACCCAATCTGCATCAGTGAAGGCTTGGAGCTTCACTCCCTTTGTCCTCCTCTACCATACCCATTCTTAGTTGTGCCTCTGAGGTACCTCAACACACGATTTGTTGCCTTCCAATAAAGCTTGGTTGGCTTAACCATGGCTTTACTCAACTAATTAGTTACATAATCTATGTCAGGCCTTTTTTTGGCTAGATACATCAAGGATCTCACAATATATTTGTAGATGGTATCATCTATGCCTCTCCTAAGGAAGCACTCTCCTTCCTCCGCTTTGTAGCTAGAGTTGTGTCCATAGGCTTGCAGTTCTCCATGTAAAATCTCTAAAGTATTCGAAGACGTACTTTCCCTGACTCACAAACATCTCACCACCACCCTACCATACTTCCAGCCCATGGAAGTAATGTATCAATCCCATGTCTTCAAATCACTACTCATCTCCTCTAAGTATTAAGTAATCAACATACACTACCAAGATATGCAACTTGACATATACAACAAGGTGATAGAGGTTGGCATCTAGTTCACTTTTGGTGAATCCCAATCAACTGGTATATGTATCAATTTGAGTGTACCATTCTTAGGGTGCTTGTTTGACACCATATAGGGGTCGTTTAAGTCTATACATGTCTCCCAGTCATATGTGTCAGATCCCTTTGGTTGCTCTATGTAAATTTCTTCCTCAACAATACCATAAAAAGATGTGGTATTCACATCCATATGGCGGATCCTCCACCCCATATATGTAGCTAATGCTATAATTGCTATGATCGAGGAATATCTTTTCACTAGTTCAAACGTTTCCTCATAGTCCACTCCCTCTACCTAAGAGAAGCCTTTGGCCACAAATATATCCTTGTACTTCTTGAAGCTCCCCTCAGCTACATGATTTTTTTTGTAGATCCATATGGAACCAACTATTGACTTGTTCTCTAGCCTCAACACCACCTCCCATACATTGTTCTTCATGATGGAGTCATACTCCACCATGGCATCAACCCACACTGGTTGAGAAATTGCTTCCTCAAATGAAGAAGGCTTTGATTCACTGAGCTCTATAATGAGAACCATATACCCAATGTACTTATCTTATAAACCTCATCTTCCTGTGCTAAGATAAAGGAGCTCCCACATGCTCCTATGCGTCTTGTACAAAACTATCAGCTTCTTTGGTTCTCTTCCTATCCTCTACGAAAGATTTTGGTTGAGTAGGTATCTCCACTCAACCTCTTGTTTACTCCTCTACATGCGGCTACTCCAAAACGTCCTAAAGCTCTGCATGAAGCTCCTCGTTAGGAACAATTAACTCCTCTTATGAAGAATACTCAACTCTCACTCTAGATAGCATCTCATAGCCTTCTCCTCATAAAATTTGACATCTCTTCTCATTAATAACACCCTCGGTCATGAAAAACACACCCTATAGTTATGTGGTGCCTCTATGTATTCTAAAAATAATCCCATCTTAGTTGCAGGCTCAAGTTTCTTCCTGCTATCCTCAAATACATGACAATACATCATAGCTCCAAAAATTTCAAAATGAAATATAGCTGACTTCCTCCCATAGAAAGCTTTAGGTGTGATCATGCCAAATATTCTATGAGGACTTTGGTTCTACAAATATAATGTGTTGTTACATGCTTATGCCCATAATTGTAATGGAAGCCCCTGATCATGCAACATGGCTCTTGCTACTCCCACTATTATTTTGTTCTTTCTTTCAACTACCCCATTTTGTTGTAGGTTATGGGGTGTTATCAGTTCTCTTCTAATACCAGCGTTGGCACAAAAGTATTTAAAGGTGCTAGATACATATTTTCCTCCATTATCACTTCTTAGGGCTTTCAATTTCTCACGAGTATCCTTTTAAACCAATGGTTTGAATTCAACAAATTTTGAGAAAACTTCATCTTTCTTTCACATGAAGAAGATGCAACATTTTCTTGAAAATTCATCAACAAAAATAAAATAGTTCTTGTGTTTTGTTGTAGAGGTTGTAGAGGTTGTAGAAAATGGTCCACATACATTAGAGTGTACTCACCCCAATATTACTCCAGCTATGGTATCTTCGATTTGGAAGGTGGATTTAACACATTTCCTCAATGTGCATCCCTTTCAGACATCATGTTGGTGAAGGGTACATTTTCGGAGACTAGTGGTAATTTCCTACATGATTTTTAAGGCCCCATGGTGTAAGTCTCCCATGTGTATGTGCCAGATTTCTCCAACATCCCAAATCTACACTTCTCCTACCTTTATACTTAGTGCAATGCAAGCTTCCACCTCAAGTTTGTATATATTCTTCACACAAACTCCAATTTGTTTCACTTGCCCAATAGCTACATGTCTAAGAAAGGATTTCCCCTTAATGAAAACAACATCATAGCCATGATAGTCCAATATAAATATAGAGATCAAGTTCTTCTTCATCCAAGTACAGACATGACATATTTCAAATGAAGATGGGATCCTAAATCCATCTTAAAGGTTACCATACCAATTTCTTTGGTATTGTACCATCCATCATCCCCAATTTTGTGTGCATCTGGAGATCCTTCTCCTCTAGTCTACTAAAGAATGTTTTACATCATTTCATATGGAATGAGGCACCTAAATATATATGCCACACACTCCCCATTATAGTGATTTCCAGACATGCAATCAAGGTGAATTCTAATTCGAATTTTGAGGCAAGTGCTTCACCTCCTGCTCCTCTTGAAGGCTTCTTGTTATACTTCTTGTGCGAACACTTTTTTGCATAGTGCTCGAATTCATGGCGATGAAAACATTTTATCTTGCTCAAGTCCTTCTTATTGCCATTGTTCTAGCTAGTCTATGGTTTGCTTTGGGCCTTCTTTCCTTTCCCTTCTCTCCCTTTCCAGCCAAGGGAAAATTCTCTTCCTCCTCAGGTTTGGATATTACTATATCTCTAGTGTTCCGTTGAATTTCTTCCTACACTAAATCAAATCAAAGTCTCTCCCAATTCGGTAATTTTCCCCTTCCCTCTACAAAGTCCTAATAGTTGTGCCAAGATTTTAGAATCCCTAAGAGGACGAAGATCATTAGTTCTGGAGAGAGAATATTTTCTCCAACTCCTCCAAACTCATCTCAACACTGAGTGAACTCCAAGAGTGATGTGGAACGGTTTCTCCTTTCTGCAATCAAATATTTCTAATCTTGCCCCTTAATGCCAAATCTATTAGTGTGTTAGGATTCAAAGTAACTTTTCCTTCCCCTAATATTACTTTTTAATTTGAGAAGGTGGAGGATTTTGACAATGGCATATTATGTTCTTATAAGCAATGTGAGTAGGCCTTTTACTTAGATGTTCTAGGTAAAACAATTTGTTCATATGTTGTTAGATATGATCCAAGAGGAAGGTCTATAAAGTATAAATAATTGTGGTTGGATCAATATATTATTTTGCAGCCATATTTTAGAGCAGAATATTTGGAGGAATCAACTTTATGTGTCATTTTTTCTACTTCTCCCTTCTTGACAATTTTGAGAGAAAAGCTTTAGGATCCATCTTGATGCCTTAAGTGACCACATTTTTTGGTCTCAACCTTATTATGGACATCGATTCCATAATTCATATACCTGTTGATAGAGAAAAAATTCCCAACAATAGTTTGTGACTCTCTATGGTATGAGCTCTCAACTGGACCTGACAAAATTTGGTACAAGAGGACGATTCAAATTTTGGCTTAGCTCCCATGCTTAGTTGTGTGTAAATACTATGATATGTGTGTGATCATTACAATGATGGGTGCACCTATGGGGCTAGTAGCTATAACGAATGCAAGAATGAAATAATTTAACCTCATTTAAGGGGGAAATTGATGAGAAAATTTGAGGTGATGAGTAGAAAATTGCATCTAGCCACATTTAAGGATTGTTTATTACAAACCTGGAAGGCATTTCACACTCAGGTTATCAAAACAAGACATAGAATAGTAATTGACCAAACTAATAAGCACCCAATGTAGAAGGAAACTGAATTTAAACAAAGTACAAGGGATGATAGTTCCCAAGGATCACATGTGAAATTATTCTTCTCGAATAAGTCCTTATTAAGTACCTTTTGAATCTCAAATCCATTGGAGGTAGTTATCAAATTCGTTAGCTAGTAATTGAGGAGAACATTAAGAGTATCTAGCCTATCCATTGGTTCTGATAGTTTATTCTTTACCTCTTTAAACATGACAATTTCGTACTCAAGTATAAAGGATAACTCATATGTATTTTGTTTCTTAATCTTTTTTTATGACTGCTCTACCTATTCTCTCATTTGAACATTTTCAGTAACAAGTTGATGAACTAGTTGTTGCATTGAGTCCAATCGGTCCTCACATTGGCTTAGGCAAGCTAGTTGTAGTTTATCCATAAATAAACATACGCAATTAGTCTAGATAACTTCCTTTTCTTTCTTTTTTCATAGCATGATAATATCCTTCCTCATTCTCTTCCACCTCATAGGAGTTTCTCTAGAGACAACATGAAATAGTTGAAATTCCTAAATATCCAATACATATTTTGGATCATATGCTAGTTGACTCGGTTTAAGTTATTGTGTTGAGGTAAAATGGCCCTTCATTTTCATTGATTTATAATTGTGTATTTTCTTATGTTTTATTATGTTATCTTTTTATAATATACATATTTCAAATTTAGTTCAATTTATAAGTTTAAAAACATAACAAATATATATCATCGTACAATTAAAAAAAATGGGAAGTATTCTTTTTACTCAAGTTGCATAGGATACAATGTATTTCCTTTGGGTAACAAATATCATATTGGGAAAAATATCCTTTGAATGTAGCACTTTATAAGGGTAAGAAACACTCTCCTTTGAAGGGTATTGGTCATTCCATTAATTCAACTACATAATTATTCAATATACTTAAAACAAAATATGATCTCTCAAAAATGTTTCTTATATCCATAAGACATAGATTAAGTTCAAATAGAAAATGAAGTCATAAATGAAGGAAAATGAGTAGTAATTAGAAATGGAAATATATTATTAGGGATAGAGACCATAATGATACTAATGATTTGGAATTTAGGACATTATCGACCCATTTTTAGGGGTGTCGTGGATTTACATGGCATAAAATTTGTTCGCTAAGTTTTCTCTTTCTGGAGCAAACATTTTATGTTTCATGAAAACATGAAGTACATATTATGACCTAGTGATATAGGCTTATGTGTCATTGGGAAAGGTAGTTCTAACGTGGAATGCCAACCCTTTTAAAAGATAAGAGGACATGTTTCCTCTTATTGATATAAAATCTAAAACCTAAAAATTGGGCTATGTAGGCCAATGACAGACTAAGAATTATAAACAAATAATATGAAGGAATAAGATAAAAAGAGATAGGTAAGGGAAATTTTTATCTTTTAGATATAGTACAACATTATTATCTGAGGGGAGGGTCTTCAAAAGGCTTCCGTGAGGATAAGATTTTCAAATATGATGATATACTTACATGATTATCTAATTTATTTGTAATCTTATTTCTAGTTCTTCTTATGTGGGTTGGGATGATCATCAAAATGGAAGGAAGGAGAAATGATACTCATATGAGTAGGATTTCATGTATCAAAATACAAGAAATTATTCTAGTTTAGGTGCATTCTAGGAGTCATTTGATTATGTTGATAACAAGTTGAGAATCTCCCACCCCGGGAGTTAAGTCTAGCCTTGAGTCTAGGAAATCAGTAGTACATCTTGTAAGGCTTTCAATTTTACTACATTATTACTATTATATCCCAAAAGACATATATAAATGTAGATATGGGATTCCCAATTATCCATGAAAATACACCCATATCCCACCTTGCTTGGGTTACCTTTTCAAGCGCCGTAAAAAATGAGCTTTAGAAAATTAAGGGGAGGACGGATCTAAGAGGAGGGAGTGGAAATTGTACAAGAGAAGAGAAGGGGGAAATATTAACTCCTAGAATACATAACTAACTATGACATAGCAAGACCTCCTCACATAAGATGTGCTAGTCTTTGTGTATTGAGGTTTACATGATAATTGAATCCTTTACATTTTTTTGAACTATGATCCAACAAAAGTTGTAAAGCAGGGAGAGATTCTTGAATATGTGATAATTTCTCTCTTTCCAAATATCAACAAGAGGACACTTAGAAGCATATTTCAAATGAGGCTCAAGATAGGATTGTTAAAAGGATGAGCCCTCTAATTGTTAATAATGAAAGGGAGACTAGATATATCACGATTTTATCTCTTCATGCTAGCTTGTAGAATTCTCAAAAGATGATTGCAATAAGGAGAAATATTGCAGAAGTGCTCCACATTTCAGCTTCATGAAGGCACAAAGAATAGCAACAGATGTCCTTATGATTTCATTTCTAAATGTTATTCCATGTTAATATTTTCCATTTAA
>APFE031197238.1:0-23999 GCA_000404065.3 Pinus taeda
GATTTCGTCTATAAAAGTTGTTCTACCAAGGGTCACCGACCCTTTGGCTTTAACTGGGGGTTTGATATTCTTTTCTATCTCTTTCTTCTTAGTCATACACTCTAGGAAAACTACCAAATCCTATCAACCAACAATTCTACTGAGAGGGCGGACGGTGGAGCAGGGCTTTTACATGCTCCGTACGCAGGTGCTTACCTTCCGTTTTTAAAAATCCAACTCCCTCCTAGCAGATTTGCGCACTACTCTATAAGGACAAATGGCTATTACCCCTCCCCGGCAACGGCGCCAAAATGTAGGGCTATAACTAGGGTCTCTCACACCACCAATTATTCCACATTATTAAGTCAATCCGGGATCGTTTGGTTCTTTCAACGAGTAACTCAATCCGAGGCTGTTTTGCCCAAGTAATGCTCGGTAGTATAGTGTCCTAATGAATTGAAAGGAAACAGATACTAAACCATAACTGAATCAACTCAAGGATAAAATCACACAAATCAATCTGATCAGTCAAGGGTACGGAACCAATAACCCTTCCCTTTAGAAACTGATAAAGAAGGAAACCAAAGCAGAGGCTTATGGATCTGGGAGCCAGGCAGCGTCTTGCTGGGCTCACAACAGTCTTAGGCCTGCTATCACTCGAAGGTAACAAAAGCAAATAAGCGAAAGTAAATGGAACAGCAGGAATTAAATGGGACAGCATAGGTAAATGGAACAGCATAAGTAAATGGAACAGCAGTAATCAAAACAGCATAAATAAACAGGAAACGTCAATCATATGGAACAGCTAACTCAATTGGAACAGTAACGCAATGGAACAGCAATCTTAAACAGATGCACACATTCTAAGCTATTACAACAATCTGAGGGTAATGTATGACGTGACTATTTCTAAACAGAGTGATATTGTCTTCAAATCTCGCAAACACTTATTTTATATGAATCCAACGATGAGACCAGTCATACCAATACCGGGATGCAATTCAAAGAAATTCACTTTATATAATACAGAGACATGAATGAAGAAACTTGTTCAGATTCAGAGATTAACTGAAGAGCATAATCTATCATGTAAAAGATATATCAGATTGCTGGAACAAAGGAAATAATCAAACCACACCAATCACCGTATGATACAACAGCGAGTGACCGTCGGAGCTGGGCCCTTGGCTACCAATGGTACACCGCTTAAAGTTACTTCAGATGCAGAGGCAAAGTGAACACAAAGTTCTTTATATTGATTGCATTAACAAAGATACACAAGATCAAGTCTCAGCAAAACTTAATGCTCAGATTTGTTCCAAACCGTGTAATTACAATATAGCTGATCTCCCCCCGCTCAATGGCGTGGTATCTTTATATAACAGAAATGACGGAGATATCTAGATACAAAAGATAAGCTAAAGCAGCGATCCCTCGGGATCAGAGATCCTGAGAGATTCGCTAATCGTTCAGTTCTTCTCATTCCTTTCTTACGTTCTCCGTCTTGGCGTCCACGTTCTTTTCCCTGGATCATTCGGCTCTAATTTTACTTGATCGCGTCCGCATCTGGTTTCCTAGCGAGGGGACAGCAGTTGCTTTCCTTTTGCTTCCTGTTTCTGCTTGATGATCCCCTGTTTCCGCGTCCTTCTGCATAGAAAACATCGATTATTGGTGATTGAGCTTCGTTTGTCCCTTTTCACACAATTTATCAAAATCCTTTTATTCTTTAGACTTATAATGCAGAAAAGGTTAGGAAACTTATTAGAAAACCGCTAGATTACTATTCAAAAAGCATACCTTTCAAGCGCTCCACACCACCTCCCATGGAAGCTTCTTTGATGATAAAGCCAATCCCATGATTATTGTGGATGATCCCAACTCCCCTTCCTCCACCTATAAAAGCTTGTCCATTTTCCTTGGCAAGCTAGTTCCAGAGTTCCAGAGATTTAGAATTGTCAAGTTTCCAAGAGCTTCATGCTGCAAGTGTTGGAAATAATACTGAGAGAGGGGGGTGAATCAGTATTATCAAATCAGATACTTTTTCATTTTCATACTTAGATTCATATACGCTACTTTAGTTAAGGATATCCGCGTATATACGCGACCGTGTTAAAAGCAACTGCGTACATCCAGTAACCTTTATGATTTAGTTAGTTCATCTTCAGTGAATGCATCAGAACATTATTAACCATATGAACAGTAAACAAAACAAATTATTACACATAAAGAGCACACATGAATACCATGATATAAGGTGGAAACCCAATTTGGGTGAAAACCACCTGCTGCAATTCTTCTCTTTCTTCCTTTAATAAGAAACTTCTTTTACAATGTACTGGTGCAATCCTTTACCAGCATGCAGGCTTCAACTTGCAGAGGGCTACAACCCTCTCTTGTCTTCCAGCTACTCCTGGAAGGGAGCTACAACCCCCTTAGCTCTTGTACTAGCTGATATACTAATACGTAGATGCTGACCTACAGAAGGCTACAACCTTCTCTTTCTTTCAGGGACCATGTTTCATTAATTTTCAGACTGGATCCATAAGTACAAAACAATCACTGCTGCAATACAATCATCAACTTATACTTGCATCATAAATCTCTAAATCACCCAATACTGAATCACTGAAACCCTGTCATCAAAAACACAGAACACAAACCAGAGCCTAGAACTCTGCAACAACCACTAGAATCAACAACAACCTAAAACACCAAATCTCATAATGCATAAGCTACTTGACTATATCAAAACCACGTGTATACACGCGTACACCAGAGACAACCCACGTACAGATCTAAAGATAATTACTTATACCTTCGTTGTCATATCCAACCTGAGCCAAGCATCAAAAACGGATAACCAGCAATACTAGATCTTCCCACTTCGTCAGACATCCATTCCTTGCTCTCCACTTTTGCCTAATGATCTTCTCCTTATATAGGTTAGGCTTCTCTCAATACCATGGTCCAAAACCATGTAGAACCAATACCTTGGACCCAATACCTGGGGTTGTTATTTCGAACCAAATACCATGGACAAATACCATGGATCAAATACCACAGACCAAAACCATGGTTTCCGACATGTACACGCCTTTCCTTCTGTGAACCTGCGTGTGTACGTGTACACACCTTTTGCTCTGCTAACCCACGCATATACGCTGCTTTGTCACAATGAACCTGTGTATATCTCTTTCTTGACCTGTTGTACTAAGATCTGTCCTCTGATTAAGTTGCCATCACCTGTATCAAACCTCTGAGTGAGTTACCATCAAGGACAACACCTGTATCATAATTCCAACATCTCCCCCTTTGGACTTGATGGCAACCATTACACCAAGTCACTCTCCCCATTTCATATCAAGGGCAAAGGGCGGACCAAGTTATTCTCTTCCTTGGTATACCTTCTGCTGTCCATACTCCCCCTGAGTACATGCTAAAGTTTCTGATTGAGCTCCCCTTTGTATATGCCAAGTTGTATCAATCCATCCAAGCTCCCCCTGAGCAGATGCAAGTTCTAAGACCAGGAATTCATTCAAGACCATGACTATCATTCATCATATATGATCTGCACCATAAGCATCAACATCCAAACCTGCAATACCATTCCTTTGATCAAAGAGCAAGATGTATCATTTAGCTTCATAAACTTTGTCAACAACTTCTAGTCATAATGCCAACAATGCATTATTTGAAGTATATGCTCCCCCTAAACCTGTGCCAACCATTTCATATCATGACCGAACCATTTCCTGGCTCTGTTCTGCTACCCTTTGTTCTGATCTCCATATACGCGACTCTGCAACCTGTAACTCGCGTATATACACGACTTATCTTCATTATATCAGCGTATGCAAGATGGAATACTGAATTTCTTCACTTTCAGTTTCCCCTGTGTCTGTTATGTCAACTAACTGAGTTATGTCACACCTTTCTGTCTCTAATTATGTCTGTGATGATGTATGGTCCTCTTGTTTTGAATTTTGAAATTTGCTCATGCATTCCCTTGCTTTATGTCCAAGTTTGTTGCATGTATAACATCTTACACATTTCATGTTCCTTCTATTGCAATCAATTTCTTTGTGTCCATATGCATTGTAGGCAAAGAAATATCCTCTGAAATACCTGGGATGTGATGATCTTTTGTGATGTTCTTGAACCATTCTACTTCTACATCTGGCTGCAACATGTCCATGATTATGACATACATAAGATTCAACATTATTCAGTGGAGTAAGACATTTCTTTGAAGAATTTCTTTCCTTAGCTGTTGATGGGGTTTTCTTCTCATCTCTTCGTTGTGCATTTCAGATTTCTCATTAGAGTTTCTTGCCTCACCTTCAACAGATTTACAAAATCCAAGACCAGTTTTGATACTAGGGGATCTTTGACTACCAAGAATGTCATCCAAAATCTTAGTACTATCTTGAAATTGCAACAATTTATCCTTTTCTTCTAATTTACCTTTTAAGATATTTACCTCAACCTCATGTTGTTCTTCCTTTTCCAGATACTGTTTCCTTAGGTCTTCTTCAGCTTTTCTTCCTTCTTCCACTTTTTTCTTTAATTTGATCACTTCATGTTCTTGTTCTTCAAGAGCTTCTCTGTTCTGCTCCTTTGATTTTTCAAGATCTTCTTTTAGAGAGAGGATCTTTGATTCAAGTCTCTGAATTGTTATGCTCTGATCTATTACTATATCCTGTAATTTCTCCCTTACCCTAGTTACTGTCTCCAATTGTTCGTTTAATTTGGTAACTTCTTTAGTTTCTGCATTCTTCTTTTCATATGCCATGAGACTTCTAATGTCTTCACTACCATTGAATGAATCATTACTTTTAACATGGGTATAATAGCTTCTATTACCTTCTTCAGACATCTTTCCTTTGTTATAAGGGCATCTAGCAGCGTAGTGACCAACTCTACCACATGAAAAGCATTTGAAAGGTAGCTTACCTTCGAACCGTCCAATTCCCCGTTCACGATTCTTGACAAAATTTACCTCATCTTCTTCCCCTGACATGTATCCTGATGCTTCAAATGTGGCTTCTGATGGTCCCTCTTTTTGCATCTCAAAAGCAGTTAAGATTCCATGAAGCTGTGACATGGTGATTTTCTACAGATTCTCCTTTTCTTCTATGGTAGACACTTTGGAATCAAATTTAGCAGATAGGGATCTCAAAACCTTTTCAACTAAGAGAACTTCCTTAAATTCTTCACCCAAATTCCTCATACAATTTACAATCTCATCCATACGCAAGAAGTATTTAGCTATGCTTTCATTACTATGCATCTTAAGATTTTCATATTGGATTATGAGAGTTTGAAGCTTTGCTCTTTTTACCAGCTCATCTCCTTCGTAGCTTAGAATGATTTTGTCCCATATTTCCTTAGCTGATTTGAAATGCATGACCTTCATAAATTCTAATTGTGTCAAACTTCCCAATAAGACAGTAACAGATTTGGCATTGAGCTCATATTGCTTTCTCTCTGCTACATCTGTAGGAATTGCTAATGGGAATTTGTATCCACCTTCTACGATTCCCAAAACTTCTGCTCCAAGCAATTGTAGATATGTTGTGGTTCTTATCTTCCAGAGGGTAAAGTTGTTCTCATCAAAGATTGGTGGCCTGATGTGTGCCTCTCTTTCTGGATTAGCCATTCTGGTGGATCTTTTCCTTCAAGCAATCAAGCTTCTTCAAAAGGACCTGCTCTGATACCAATTGTTGGAAATAATACTGAGAGGGGAGGGGGGGTGAATCAGTATTATCAAATTAGATACTTTTTCATTTTCATACTCAGATTCATATACGCTACTTTAGTTAAGGATATTCGCGTATATACGTGACCGTGTTAAAAGCAACTAGCGTACATCCTGTAACCTTTATGATTTAGTTAGTTCATCTTCAGTGAATGCATCAGAACATTATTAATCATATGAACAATAAACAGAACAAATTATCACACATAAAGAGCACACATGAACACCATGATATAAGGTGGAAACCTAATGTGGGTGAAAACCACCTGCTGCAATTCGTCTCTTTCTTCGTTTGATAAGAAACTTCTATTACAATGTACTGGTGCAGTCCTTTACTATCACACAGGCTTCAACCTGCAGAGGGCTACAACCCTCTCTTGTTTTCCAGCTACTTCTGGAAGGGAGCTACAACCCCCTTAGCTCTTGTACTAGCTGATATACTAATACGTAGGTGCTGACCTATAGAAGGCTACAACCTTCTCTTTCTTTCAGGGACCACGTTTCATTAATTTTCATACTAGATCCATAAGTACAAAACAATCACTGCTGCAATACAATCATCAACTTATACTTGCATCATAAATCTCTAAATCACCCAATACTGAATCACTGAAACCCTGTCATCAAAAACACAGAACACAAACCAGAGCCCAGAACTCTGCAACAGCCACCAAAATCAACAGCAACCTGAAACACCAAATCTCATAATGCATACGCTACTTGACTATATCAAAACCGCGTGTATACGCGCTTTCACCAGAGACAACCCGTGTATAGATCTAAAGATAATTACTTATGCCTTCGTTGTCATATCCAACAATACTAGATCTTCCCACTTCGTTATACATCCATTCCTTTCTCTACACTTTTGCCTAACGATCTTCTCCTTATATAGGTTAGGCTTCTCTCAATACCATGGTCCAAAACCATGTAGGACCAATACCTTGGACCCAATACCTGGGGTCATCATTTCGTACCAAATACCATGGATCAAATACCACAGACCAAAAGCATGGTTTCCGACATGTACGCGCCTTCCCTTCCGTGAACCTACATGTGTACGTGTATGTGCCTTTTGCTCCACTAACCCGCTTATATACGCTGCTTTGTCACAATGAACCTGCGTATGTCTCTTTCTTGACCTATTGTACTAAGATCTATCCTCTGATTAAGTTGCCATCACCTGTATCAAACCTCTGAGTGAGTTGCCATCAAGGACAACACCTGTATCATAATGCCAACAGCAAGAGCCTTCTTCATTCCCATAAGGCCAAATCTAAGTAAGGAGATTCTTGTCCAATAACCAAGGAGAGAGAGGCTTGTTCCTACTCCCAACAAGTTTTGCAAGACATGTGCTGTTGATTACCCACCCAAAGGAGGATCTGACGTCAGAACCATGGTTGTATTCTTCTTTGTTTATTATTAATAAATGACTATTTTTATGGTTCCACTCTTATTGTTCTTTGTGATAATGATGAGTTATATCCTTTCTGACTGATATATAATTGCATATGTTGGATTTTATGCTTGTGTTTGTGTCGTTCTTTGTATGTGCAGGTGTCCATTCACGGAGATCATGGGGATTGTGATCTGTCGGAGCAAAGGAATGAGAGCGTCACCTCTTGTACAAGCACTAGCGTTGGAATCCAGGTAGGCCCTCATCATTGGTATTTAATTTGCAATTAGGAACTTGCACGATAGCGTTGTATGATTGTTGCTAGACCCAGTCTGGGCTAGTAGGGATTGCCTCTGTCTGCAGAGGGGATTTACCCCCTCAACAAGCCCCTTTCTAAGCAAGAGTTCATTGAAAATTTGGATAAATCAGTAGTGGTAGTGGAGCAGGCCCCTGCCTCCACTCCACCCACACCTTGAAAACAAAATAAAATAAAAATGAATAAAAGTTAAAATAAAATAAAAAAATAAAAGATCCTTGGGTGAAAACCTCCTGGAGGTGCCTAGGGCAGACAGTGAGGATGAAAACCTCCTAGAGGCACCCCAGCTGTCTCAAAAAAAAAAAAAAACAAAACAAAACAAAACAAAACAAAAGAGAAAAAAAGAAAGAAGAAAAGAGAAAGAGAAAAATAAACATAATTTATGTTGAATAATTGCAGGTTGTAGGAAGGACATTGCAGGTTAGGAGGATCACGCAAGACAAAGACAAAGGTCAGCACCAGGCTACAAGCATCCCTCACCATCCATTCCTCCATGACCACTACCCTTTCCTAAGATTTGGTCTCATTCGGACTAAGATTTCACCTTCTACAGGAAGTTTTGTGTCTTCTACAGGAAGTTCTGTGTCTTCTACAGGAAGTTCCTGTGGAACCTGCAAACAAGCCAGAATTGATCTCCGAAGAGGACCCAAAGTTTTGGAACGTGTCCATGAGGCCTGTAAACATCCTTGTTCCCATCCATCACCATACGTCACCTTTTTCCATCTCCATATACCTCCATTACACTCATTTTTTTTATGTTCCTGCACAATCACACGCAAAAATCCTGTTTTTTTCATACTGCCAAAAAAAACTCCTTAATGAGAAATCAAGTAGCAATTTTACTCACCATACCTGTTACCCTTCATCTAGATTCCTCATCCACCAATACCCTCATCAGCAGTATAGCCCTGCTCATTCTAGCTTGCATTCCAGGAGGAGAAGCAGCTACAGGACATCCTAAAGGAATCCTGTACCAGCTGATCCCGCTGAAAGACATACTCTTCTTGAATCTAAGAACATCAGCAGTAGCAGAGGCCAAGCATGCAATATCCATGCAGCAACAGCAAATGAAGGAATGGGTTCCATAACCTGAAATCTGCATAACACGGGTGCGACCATGCAGGGAAGTTCCTAAACTCGTTCTTCAATTTCATAAATCATATTTTAAAAGCTGCATGACTATGGGAATGGTCCGGATTGGGTGAAATTGGTGGCTAGTCAACTGGCCACCCTCGGCCAGTTACATATCATTTTGAAGTCCAAACGAGCCCTGTTACATTCAAAATTGTCAATAGATGTGCAACCAGCACGCGTGGAGTGTCCATTCAGAGAGAAATCGTCGGGACTGGTAGTGGTGGCGGTGGATAACGGGAGAGCGGAGGTGATGGCAGTTAGAAACATGCAGAAACATTATGGTTGTGATGCCGGATCAACGGTCCAGTCTGGCCACCTCACCCCCTCGCCATGAATCACGCCACAATTAAAAAACGCTCAGTCGAAACATGCACCGCCCTTTGATCATTTTGCACTCACGATTTTCTCGACTGGAGTACATATCCACCGCTTCTAAAAAAAGTTAACCAGTCATCCTCCACCAGTTTTTCAGCCTATTTTCAAAAATCTCCCGCTTATCGGGCTTTATCTAAAGTGCAATTCCATTCTACAGGAACTGGGAGCCTTCTATAGGAAGGGTTCTACAGGAAAGTCAGAGAACTGCTCAGCAGGGGGAAACCCAGAGTCTTCGTTGAATTTCAAGCTCCAAACGAGGTAGGCCCAAGAGAACTTCTTTGTGCATAATTTTTTGGTGCAAGATGGTGAATTGAACGATGTCGATTCGACAAATAAGAGTCTACCTGTGTATTCAACAAACCGTGAAAGATTGCTTGCATATTTCACTGCATTTGCCTAAGTTCTTTCTCTGCACTCCAAAATATCCTCATCATTTTTAAAATTCTCCTATAAAGAAGGTATCTGCTACAGTAGAGGCCACCCTATGTGCATGAAAAATAGAATTTACATATCTATCTATGTGTTGAGAAGAGAATTTGTGCCCTTATGCTCTGTTCTGCAAAAAACAACATTCTCCTTTCAATAAACCAACAGTCAAATTCTAAGTGACAAAAACAAGGGAATTATTGCTATCTGGTATTGTGAGGAACACAAGAGAAACTCGTCCCTGCGTTCAGAAGACACCAAATTGAGTTATCCTCTGTTCTAGTGATTGACTGTTGTTTTCCTGAGTATTCTCTTTTCTTATCAATACATAAGAAGAACACTCAACACCATGCCAGGGGGATTCATAAGGAAAGAGCCCTCAAACTCCAACAAGCTGTACGAGCACCCTGAGGTGGTGGACCTTTTCACCCGAGCAAATTGGATATCCTTCTTTGACAAAATTCAGAGTCATAATGAAGAGATAACCGAGGAGCTTTTGATATCCCTGAGACCACATTCAAGGACACATGCCACAGTTAGTTTTAGGGATTTGACCCTAGAACTCACCGTTGAGCTCAATAGTAGAATTACTAGTCTACCATTGGGGCTCCCTTAGAGCAAGGAAGAGAGATCATTGGGCTAGATTTCTAAGAAAACATTTTTTCTGCCTGAGGAGCATCCTGTAGAGGACAAAAATGGAGTTAGAAGGACGAGTCTACCCCCTCTATGGAGTGAAGCTAGTTATCAAATTATGAAGTACATTGCATGTGAAGGGAGGTTTAGCATCATCTATGGTTACCATTTTAGGTTTTTAAGTGAATTAATACATGGGATTGACTTGCCTCCAGCCAAGAAGATAAGCATCTGATATTTCCTTCTTCAGTCCCTAATTAAATGTGGTACAAAGCTAAATGAATGGATCCCAGACCAGTTGGCCCACCATGGTCTCATCAAACTGTTGGTGGAAGATGCTTTACACACCTACACTATCCCCATATCTTGGGAAATCTTGAGAAACATGTCCAGAAATGATAACATTAGGACTTTGGCTGAAAACATCACTCCATTTAGCAGTGAGGAGGGGGAGCAAACTGAGGAAATGGAGAAAAACAATGATGAGGGCACATAGGGCATCCAAGTAGAAGGAAAAATAGAGGAAGCACAGGAAGAACAAAAAGAATTAATAAGATTACTGACCCTAAAATAGAGGAAGAAACAACAACAAAGACAGCAAGGGAAAAGAGGATATAGAGTAGAAAGGAAAAGGCCGAACAGGGCCAAATGAAGGTTACCACCACTAAGGTAGGCCCCCAGAAAGAAAAGGGAAAGGCGCACCATGAAATATCAGTCACACAGATAGAAACAATGGACACAGAGATTTCTATAGGAAGCGAAGAAAAAGACCAGCAAGAAGAGAAATCCTCGGAAACGTTGGAAACGGAAGCAGCAGTTGTGCTTTCTGCATTAAGCACACCTGCAAAACAAAAAGGAAAGAGAAAGAGGCAAACCTCCATGTACTTCAAAGCTAGGAGGAGCACACAGATCAAAAGGGGCAAACCCCAGCCATGATCAAAGGAACCAATTGTCATTGAGGACACAACCACTAAACCAAAAGAAGAGTCTCCTTCAATGATATCCATCACCTATGAAAAAGGAAGCCCCAAAACCTCCACCTGGAGAGAAAGAAATAGGATGATGGGACTCAAAAACAACTCTACAGGAAGGTAAAACGACTCTACAGGAAACTCTAGTGAAGTTAAAAGAAACCGAGGAATTGGAGGAGAAGGCAGCCAAACAACCACAGGGGAAAGAAAAGACTAAATAAATAATGGAGTCGAGCCCTCAGCCTAGCTTGGGTTCATATTACAAACTGTTAGAAGGTGGGAAGATTATCCCACAAAAGTTTGTTGTACCACTCTTCTTTGCGTTGGAACAAGAGAGGGTTAGGAATCACACTTGGGTGAGGATTGTCGAATCCAAGGGTGTTGCAGACATAGGCCACCTAGAGGAACAGCTAAAGGAATCAAGGAAAGAGTTGGCCATGGTGAGACACATGGAAAGCCATCAGAGAGCCAAATTATAGGAAGAGAATGAGTTGTTGAGGAAGCAGTTGCAGCTACAGGAAAGTCATAAGGAATATACGTCGTCCATTGTGGGAGAGTAGTTGCAGCAAGAAAGACCTCCAATAGACAGGGAGACAACTGA
Organism: Pinus taeda; assembly: GCA_000404065.3. Lineage (NCBI taxonomy): Eukaryota > Viridiplantae > Streptophyta > Pinopsida > Pinales > Pinaceae > Pinus > Pinus taeda. The sequence continues at coordinate 11,590 of APFE031197238.1, forward strand.
GGAACAAGAGAGAGAAGAAAAGTTTCCAACTGATGTTGAGATGCTAAAAAAACTACTACCGGAAAATGAGTCACAGGTAGCAGAAGAAATACAAGCTTTGAAACAACAAGTGCAAGAGAAAGAAGCCAAAATAGCCTGCATGGCTAGCTGGGCAGTAGAAGCCTTACAATGTAGGTAACCTGCAAAGTCATATGCATTATATCTTAAGGTTAAATGGTTGCAACTTCAAATTAACACACTAGGCCAAAGGGGCACCATTCCATTCTAGAACTATAATCAGTTCATGTATTTGTGTGACAGTAGCTCAGCGGAAGACAAGGCCAAGTTAGCAGAATTCTATTTACACAACTTTGCACTTCCAAACATGAACCTATGGGACCCTAATGCAACATTGGGAGATGTGCAACTAATGGCTATGGCCTCTTGGTTAAACCATGAGGAAAAGAGGGCAACAGAAACTCGAGAAGTTATGGACAGGGAGCTGAATGAGCCACTCATGATCAGAGCAGGACTAGAAGATCCCTCAGCTTTAGTGTATGCCAATCAGCACCTGGCCAACAACCCCCAGGTTCTCCCAGACTACATTGAAAGACAAGCTCAGGCCATCGCGTACTTTGAGGACATGGAGAGACTGTTGGGTGATAACTACATACATGCTTGCACCAAGAGATGGAACACCTTGCCCCACAATCTGAAAATAAGGGAGTACCACTCCTAAACAAGGATGCGGGAGGCTTTGGCCAGAGTACCTCTCTACAAACAATCAATGAAAAATCTAAAGGCCAACTAGATTGGCCTAAAGTTTAGTCCTTCATTGCTTTTGGGACCACTGGAAGGGATCAAAGAAGAAGAAGAACACAAGCAGTGGGAGGAGGTAGAGAGAAAAGCAGGGTTAAATGACCAAGAAGAGGACATCACTTTAGAAGCCTGGGATGTTAGAGAGACAGTCAAAGTAATCAAAGATGATGAGCTGGATTAGTTGCTTAGAGGATGAGCAACACATTCAGTAGGGGGGTGATGATGAGCCCCAAAAATGGGTAACTTATTGGGCTCATTTTGCCTATTATTATCGATTAATTCACCATTCTTCATAGTTTTATGCATGCTTTTGAATATATTTATGTTAATTGAATGAATGAAAATAGTCACTTGACCACAAAGTCTAATACGTGTTTATTGCAGATTTTTGGACATCTTTTGGACCAAGGTCAAGCATTTATGAGCCAGTTGATAGCCAAATACGAAGGAACAAGGCTAAGGATTCATAGGAAGGGTGTCTCCAGCACTAAATGACCCCTTCATCGAGTTCTCCACCATCAGCTCGGAGTTCAACAGCCCACCAAAGATGATTTCAAGGAGCAGCCAAGCAGATTTTGTGAAGTGGCTGAATAACTGCAGTCTTGAGAAGCCAAGCTCCTAAAGTTAAGGAGGGTTGTTGGGATTCCTTGTAATGCATAAGTAGGAAGGCTTCAAGCCTTAGTAGTTTAGCCATTGAACAGTTGTTTTTCGCACTTGAGCGTAGCTCTACATTTCAACTCAACTTCGAGCTTTTGCTGTAAACAGTTTTGTGACATGATTATTTTTGAGTAATGGAGATAAATTTTACCTTCTACTAGCTCTGAGTTTTGTTAGGAGGCTATAGATCTTGGGGTTGGGCCCAACCCAAGTGCCAGTACCTCCTTTGTGTACTTTTATGTGTCTTTTCTGCATTCATAGAATAATTTCTGCTATTTAGGTTAAAATCTTGTTTTGTTACTTAGGTTGTTTTTGATGATTAAAGTAGCTTTTCATACTTTAGGTTAATTTGACAGTTTGGTAAAGGAAAGGATCTGAAAAAATGCCATCAAGAAATCCTTGATCCCATCTCTCCGTCCTTGGGACCATGAGTTGAGACCAAGGCATACTTGTTGCCACAAAAACATTGTTTTTGCCTCTTCATGCAATTGCTAGTGTTAGATTTTTAGTTAGGAAAGTTGATACCAATGGTACTTGCATGTTTAAGATCTATTCTTGCTTAGCTTCAATAGTTATATTGCATGATTTCTGTGTATAACCTTTTGTTCATCATGTTTCTAGTTTTTAGGTCATATTAGGTCAAAATAGCTAGATCTTTGGTTTTCCTAGTCTTTGTTCGATCAGTTTTAGAAAATTGTGTGCATAACACCTATAATACCTCCCTACCTATCCTTCCTCCATCATAAAACCTACTCCAACCCCTAATCCAAGATTCCTTCCCTTCCTTTGCCACACGTTTCCAATTTTCCCTAATTCCTACATTCTTGTGCAACATCGCTCCTTCGATCCTTAGACAATCCAACCACCTTAATCACTCCTTAGCCTAATTTACCAGGTCCTTAGCCCCTTTTCATCCTCATCCATCCTCCATTTCCACTTTCCCACCATTTTTCCACCATCAACCCTCCAAACTCCTCTTTCGGATCTTCTTGTAGAACATCTTGTAGAACATACTGTAGAACCCCTGCAGACTTCCTATAGAAGTTCACGTGAGCAGTTTTTCGATATCTGATCACTGTGAAACTCTCTAGAAGGGTGCTAGAGACCCTTTAGGCCCTCTTTTCACCTTCCCAACCTCTTGCAAGCTCCTACTCCATTTCCTTTCATCAATCAACCTCTGCACAGTCAAATATAGTTAAAGCACATGCATAATAATTCTGCAAAATTACTCAAAAATGCAAAAAGATTTTTTTCTAGATTTTACTACAAAAGTAGATTAGTCACATGCATTTTACTTTTCTAAAAGTAAATGGCATCCATTTCCACTACTTTCATCTCTTTTCTTGCACCGGTAAGGTTAGTCGGTAAAACTAGGGTTTGCTAGGGTTTGCATTTCTTTTCCGCTTTCAGCTTCTTTCTGCAAATAGACTAGCCTCTGTTAAGTTAGCTTCCATCCATCACAGTTAAAAACCTTTTCTAAGAGCTCATAGAAGTTGGCTTAAGCTCCTAGCAGACTTGTGCTAGCTGATCAAGTGATAGCCTACGGCAAGAGCTAGTACTTGTGTATAATGCACCGTCGCTTCCAAGTTTGTTACAAACAACCGGGTTGATAAAAGTAAAGAAGGGAGTCCCAAGAGTTGTAGCATCATTACTGCAATACTGGGGCCCACCAGATAGACTCTTCCAATTTCTGGGTTAGTATCAACCAACTCTCCTCCTAATTTGAGCTTTGTCCTAGTTATCTTTCAACAAAAAAAATCCAACACAAGCTTGTCTAACCTTAGCAACCTAAAGCTCTAATACCACTTGATCCGTAATTGATCTAATACAAACAATAAGGTACTACAGACTCATGTGCATGGATGTGCCTATGTTATTTTATGCAATGGATCGATAAGATTGCGAAACACACAGACAATGAAGCAGTAAAACAAAACATAATAGACAACACATATAAACATAACAATTTTAGTAAGAAGTTCACCCAATACTCCTGGGCTATGTCTCCTGGTCCAGCCTTCAGTGGTGGACTCTCTATTATGTCTTCGTAGCAGACTTTTTACAACATTGAGCTCAATTTGAGTCTCACACAACAGATACAAATCAGTAAGACTGTACTTGGATTCCCTAAGTCTCTAGAGTACACAAACTCTCCTTACTGACTCTTGACCTCTATTGGTCATAGTAGTATGAGCCCAATCTGAGACTTATACATGAAAACATTACAGAGGAGTGTGCTTGAACCTCTCAAGCCTTCTCTGGAGTACACAGACTCTCTGACTCTCTTTGTCTTTGTCCTAACTCTAGCTCGATGCTTCCTTCGCTTCTGTAGGTCAGCTTGGCTTCTTCTCTCTACTTCCAGCTTACTACTTACTGCTTACTGCTCTTAATTTGCTTCCCTCTCTGTCAGTTCGTGGCTTTTAAGCCAATCTGCTTCCTGACTGTTTGTTTTCGCCTCCCAGCTTTTCTGCATTCAATTCTCTGTCATAAACTGGTAAATCAAACTTCACATCTAATTTAATCAAATAAGGTTTCTTCTTTTTCTTTTCAAGGATTTCTTTATGTGAAGAAGATGATGATGATGAAGGTGATGATGGGGGAGATGGTGGAGAGGGATTTTCTTCTTTTTATTTTCCTTCTGGGTGGGCAACTAGAAGAGGTTCTTCTACTCCTTTATCTTGTTTGGAGGTTGAAGAATCTTCACCTCTACCTCTCTTAAATTCTCTATACATTTCTTCTACCATGGCTCTCATGGTCATGATTCTATCCATGAACTGAGATTCTAATTCCAAGGGAATTTCTTTTGCCATTTTCCTCCTAGGATAGACTCTTCCAATTTCTGGGTTAGCTTCAACCAACTCTCCTTCTCCTAATTTGAGCTTTGTCCTAGTTAGCATTCAATAAAAAAAATCCAGCACAAGCTTGTCTAACCTTAGAACTTAAAGCTTTGATACCACTTGATCCGTAATTGATCTAAGACAAGCAATAAGGTATTACAAACTCATGTTCATGGATGTGCCTATGTTATTTTATGTAACAGATCGATAAGATTGTGAAACACACAGACAATAAAGTAGTAAAAGAAAACATAACTAAAAACACATATAAACACAACAAGTTTAATAAGGAGTTCACCCAATACTCCTGGGCTACGTTTCATGGTCCAGCCTTCAGTGGTGGCCTCTCTATTATGTCTTCATAGCAGAGTTTTTAAAACAGTGAGCTCAATTTGAGTCTCATACAACAGATACAAATCGGTAAGACTGTACCTCGATTCCCCAAGTCTCTAGACTACACAGACTCTCCTTACTGACTCTTGACCTCTATTGGTCATAGTAGTATGAGCCCAATCTGAGACTCATACATGACAGCATTACAGAGGAGTGCACTTGAACCTCTCAAGCCTACTCTAGAGTACACAGACTCTTTGACTCTCTCTGTCTCTGTCCTAACTCTGGCTCGATGCTGCCTTCGCTTTTGTAGGTCAACTCAGCTTCTTTTCTCTACTTCCATCTTACTGCTTACCGCTCTTAAATTGCTTCCCTCTCTACCAATTCCTGGCCTTTAAGACAATCTGCTTGACTGTTCATTTCCATTTCTCGGCTTTTCTGCATTCAATTCTCCATCATAAACTAGTAAATCAAACTTCACATCTACTTTAATCAAAGAAGGTTTCTTCTTTTCCTTTTCAGGGCTTTCTTTATGTGAAGAAGATGATGATGATGAAGGTGATGATCGGGGAGATGGTGGAGAGGGCCTTTCTTCTTTTTCTTTACCTTCTGGGTGGGCAACTAGAAGGGGTTCTTCCACTACTTTATCTTGTTTGGAGGTTGAATAATCTTCACCTCTACCTCTCTTAAATTCTCTATACATTTCTTCTACCATGGATCTCATGGTCATGAAACTATCCATGAACTGGGAGTCTGATTCCAAGGGAATTTCTTCTTCCATTTTCCTCCTAGGATAGACTCTTCCCATTTCTAGGTTAGCTTCAAATGGCTCTCCTTCTCCTAATTTGAGCTTTGTCCTAGTTAGCATTCAACAAAAAAAATCCAGCACAAGCTTGTCTAACCTTAGCAACCTAAAGCTCTGATACCACTTTATGCATAATTTATTTAAAACAAACAATAAGGTATTACAGACTCATGTGCATGGATGTTCCTATGTTATTTTATGCAATGGATCAATAAGATTGTGAAACACATAGACAATGAAGAAATAAAAGAAAACATAATAGACAACACATATACAACAAGTTTAATAATGAGTTCGACCAATACTTCTGGGCTACGTCTCCTGGTCCAGCCTTCAGTGGTGGCCTCTCTATTATGGCGTCGTAGTAGAGTTTTTACAACAACAAGCTCAATTTGAGTCTCATGCAACAGATAAAAATCAGTAAGACTGTACTTGGATTCCCCAAGTCTCTGGAGTACACAAACTCTCCTTACTGACTCTTGACCTCTATTGGTCACAGTAGTATGAGCCCAATCTAAGACTCATACATGACAACATTATAAAGGAGTGCACTTGAACCTTCAAGCCTCCTTTGGAGTACACAGACTCTCTGACTCTCTCTGCCTCTATCCTAACTTTGGCTTGATGCTGCCTTCGCTTCTGTAGGTCAGCTCGGCTTCTTCTCTCTACTTCCAACTTATTGCTTAGTGCTTACCGCTATTAACTTTCTTCCCTCTCTCTCATTTCATGGCTTTTAAGCCAATCTGCTTCCTGACTGTTCATTTCCACCTCCCAGCTTTTCTGCATTCAATTCTCTGTCATAAACTGGTAAACCAAACTTTACATCTAATTTGTGTTGGAAATAATACTGAGAGGGAGGCTGAATCAGTATTATCAAATTCTTTTCAATATATCTTCCAGATTTATACTTTAATTTATTCTTCAAATATTGATCATTAGTTTGTATGTCAGTACCATATAATAATGAGCAAGAACAAGAAAAACAAATAATCACACCAAGGAACACCAGATATAAAGTGGAAACCCAGTGTGGATGAAAACCACCTGCTGCAATATGTATCTATCTTCTTTCAATTAGAAACTTCTTTTACAATGATTTTGTACTGGTGCAATCCTTTACCAGTACGCAGGCTACAACCTGCAGAGAGCTACAACCCTCTCTCATTTTCCAGTCTCTTCTGGAAGGGAGCTACAACCCCCTTAGCTCTTCTAATTTTTTAAGGACCACGTTTCATTAATTTTTAGACTGGATCCAAGAACATCAAATAATCATCAAGTACATGAGAATCAACCAAACTCCTTATACAATCAACCAATGAATCACCCAACTTCTCAGAATGCTGTAAACAGAAAGGCAATACCAGTAATCTAAACCCAGAACTCTGCAGCAAATAGATAAAAGGCAGCCAACAAATACTTCAAGAAAATTCCGCAACTTCACCAATATTAACCTACAGACATCCACAGCTCTTCTGTGTCTAAATTGCGCAGATCCGCACCTAGCCCTTCTGCAGAACTGCGTACCTCTGCCAAGATCCACACCTGCACTGTCTACCCGACAGCATACCTCTGCCAAGATCCACACCTGCACTGTCTACCCGACAGTGCACCTCCGCACCTGATCCTTCTGTTTCTCTGCGTACCCCCACACCTGTGCCTTCTGTTGAGCCGCTTACCTCCACACCTGCGCCTTCTGCGGCGCTGCGTACCTCCGCACATACGCCTTCTCCGGCGCTGCGTACCTTCGCACCTGAGCCATGGATCACTTGCAGCGATCCAAATAGAGCCAAATTAACAGTCTTCCAATGTACCATAGGCTATCATATCCATAGATCTGATCACGCGCCCCAAATATCACGACCTATCAACAGATCCGCCTTTCACTTTACAAATTTCAGCTTGATTTAGATCTAGCTTTTTAAATCGATTACCCAAATTTTCAAATCTTAAGATATTCAAATTTCACAAGTGTCTAGCCAAGAGATCTCCTTTCCTTTTTATAGGCAAGCCCTTATTCAAACCATGGGACAAAACCATTGAAAAACAATACAAGGGATCCAAACCGGGGTTCAATAAATTAGATCCTATACCATGGACCAAAACCATAGGATCATGAACGTTGGGCTAAACACCAAGGGCCAAACATAAGAATTCCCATGTGTGCGCACTTTATTGCATTGGAGAGAGTGAACTGGGGTCCGCACCTTCTGAATGGAGCACCTGCGGGAATGTCCGCACTCCTTGGTCGGCGTACCTGCGGGTCCGCACCTTTGCTTAGGCTCACCTGCAGGTATATCATTTTCTAATATTTGAGAGCCTGAATAGAGATCTGCCACTTGAGTGAGTTGCCATCAAGTACAACACCGGTGCCATAGCGCCAAACCAGAATCATAATGCCAATAATCTCCCCCTTTGGACTTGATGGCAACCTAAAGATCCTCAACTTCATTCTCCCCTTTTGACATCAAGGGCAAAGGGTTATGCTCCCCCAGATAACATGCTTAAGTCTTTGCTTTGCTGATCATGCTCCCCCTGACTATAGACCAGATTTGCAAAAGAAAAATTTCTTCAAGAAGAACCATAATCCACCATACACCATGACCGTGAAAGAGATAGAGACATATTTGCAACAATATTTAGATCAGCATCCATGTTCTCCTTCTGAACATTCTTCTCCAAAAACTTCTACTATAATGCCAACAATGCATTATATATGCTCCCCCTGAACCTGTGCCATTCGATCTTCGACCAATCCATAAACCAGCAAATGTATGTGTATACCCCATATGAAACTTGCGTACAACCAACAATCTTTGAAAATATGAGACTCAACAACAAGATGATGCATCAACTACCCCCAGCTTTTGCCTGAGGTATTCAAAGGTCTCCCTGGGCAATGGTTTGGTGAGTATATCAGCAACTTGTTCCTTAGAAGGAACATACTCCAACTTGACCTTTTGTTCAAGCACTTGTTCCCGGAGAAAATGATACTTGATCGGTATGTGCTTGGTCTTTGAATGCATGACTGGGTTCTTTGAAATGATAATTGCACTTGTATTATCACATAAGATGGAGATAGGTGGTGTACAAGTGATTTGAAAATCCTGCAAGGTTTGCATCATCCAAAGGAGTTGAGTGCAACAGGATGCAACAGCCACATACTCTGCTTCAGTTGTAGATAATGCAATAGAACTCTGTTTCTCGCTGAACCAAGATAATAATCGGGAACCCATAAAGAATGCACCACCACTTGTGCTTTTTCTGTCATCCACGCTTCCAGCCCAATCTGCACCTGTATAAGCATGAAGAGTGAGATCTGTATCTCTTGGATACCATAAGCCATAGTTTTGAGTTCCTTGAAGATACTTGAAAATTCTCTTTACTGCCTGAAGATGGGTTTCCTTTGGATTTGCCTAAAATCTTCCAACTATTCCCACTGCATGCATGATGTCTGGTCGGGTACCTGTCAAATAAAGTAGACTTCCAATCATAGATCTATAGGTTGGCTGATGCACTGCTGCTGATTCATCATTTTCACTAAGGTTGCATCCTGTAACCATAGGGGTACATACTGGTTTTGCATCTTCCATGCCATATTTCTTCAAGATCTGCTTGAGATACTTGGTTTGAGACAAAAATATACCGTCTTCATTTTGTTGGATTTGCAAACCAAGAAAATATGTCAGTTCTCCAAGCAAAGACATTTCGAATTCTTTCTGCATCACCAAGGCAAAGCTTTGACTCATAGCTTCTTCATTGCTGCCAAAAGATAATATCATCCACATACACAACAAGTATTAGCAATTTTTCATTTTCAATTTTTATATAAAGATTGCTATCTACTAATCCTTTTGAGAATCCTTGTTAATGAAGATATTTGTCCAAACGATAGTACCAAGCCCTTAGAGCCTGTTTAAGACCATAGAGAGCCTTTTTTAGTCTGTAAACAAGATTTGGATCATTTCCAAGAATGAAACCATCTGGTTGCTCAATGTACACTTCTTCTTCTAAGTCTCCATTCAAAAAGGCTGATTTCACGTCCATTTGAAAAACTTTAAACTTCTGAAAGCTTCAGAGAGCAAGGAACATTCGAATGGCCTCAAGTCTTGCAATGGGAGCAAAGGTTTCTTCAAAGTCTATTCCTTCTTGTTGAGCATACCCTTTACAAACAAGTCTGGCCTTGTTTCTAATCACTTCCCCATCTTCATTCAACTTGTTCTTGAAGATCCATTTTGTTCCTATGACATTTTTATCTTTTGTTCTAGGGACCAACTCCCAAGTGTTGTTTTTTGCGATCTGCTCAAGTTCTTCATCCATTGCCTTGACCCAGCATTCATCTTTGCATGCCTCTTTTACATTTTGTGGTTCAGTGGAGGAGAGCAATGCCAAAAAGCTTGAGGATTCTACAATTGTTCTTCTAGTTTGTACACCCATCTCCTTTTTCCCCAAAACTTGTGATTCTGGATGATTCTTTTGAACGTACTTGGATGGAGTCTTCTATTCTATCCTTATCTGTTCCTCTAGCCCCTCTTGAGGTTCTTCTTCATTATTAGTCTGATTTGAAGGCTAGTGTTCATCCTCTTCAATATTTTCATAATTTACTTGCCTCGGAATGTATCCTTTCTCATCACCCACTACATCAATGTTGTCAACAATTCTTCCAAGTCTTTTATTGTAACACTTATATGGCTTGCTATGGGGAGAATAACCAAGGAGAATGCCTTCATCTGCTCTAGGTTCAAGTTTGCCAAGCTGTTCATCATTGTTGTTAATATAGCATTTCCTTCCAAAAATTATGAAATGCTTTACCGAAGGAGTCTCACCATACCAGAGCTCATGAGGAGTTTGAGTGTTGTTCACTCGGACATTTGTTTTGTTGAGAATAGCAACCGCAGCAAATGCAGCTTCACCCCAGAAAGTTGTGGGAGTTCCAGATTCATCAAGCATAGCACGAGCCATTTGTTGGACTGTTCTGTTCATCCTTTCCACAACTCCATTTTGCTGAGGAGTCCTAGTTGTAGAGAATTCCCTTCTTATTCCATGTTCTTCACAGAAATCGAAAAATTCATTTGAGGTAAACTCCCCACCTCTATCAGACCTGAGGCACTTAATTTTGTGATCTGATTCGTTTTCACCCAAGGCTTTGAAAGATTTTAATTTTTCGAATTCTTCGTCCTTTTGTTTCATAAGTCCCAACCAAACCATCCTAGAGAAGTCATCAATGAATAATATAAAGTATTCTTCTCCTTGAGGTGACCTTGTCCTAAATGGGCCACATAAATCTGTATGGACTAGTTCAAGAGGCCTGCTGGCTGATCCTTCCTTCTTAGGGAAGTTAGTTCTGGTTTGCTTATCAAACTGACATGATTTGCATATGGTGTTGTCTAGAGTTTTGATATCTGGACGACCATGAACTGCTTGGTATTTGCATGATTTTCTTATTTGTGAAAAGCTTAGATGCACCAACCTCTGGTGCCATAACCAGTGTTCATCATCCTTGCTCAAATAGCATTTTTGTTGTCCTTCTTCAAATATGTATAGGTTATTTGGAGTTCTTCTACCTTTGATTATTGTTTTTCCTGTATCAAGATCACGAACACTACATCCATTTGATTGAAATATTACCTCGGTTCCTTGATCACACATCTAACTGACACTCAGTAGATTATGCTTCAAGCCATCAACATACAAAACATTTCCAGCTTTGACCTTTTCTTTCAACTGAGCATTGCCTTTCCCTTTTCCAAAGCAGTATATGATTCAAGTTTTTCTTTATCACCTGTCATATGCTTTGAACATCCACTGTCGATGTACCATAGATTTTCCTGTCCTTCTGCATAAAAAGCTATCCCACATCTTTATGGTTGTGGTTCATTTATTCTCCATGTTCTGGTGCTTGAGGCTTGTTCCTTTGTCTGCCGAAACCTGCTCCTGCATTCAGAATCTTCATGACCAAAGTTATTACAAATAGAACATTCAATTTCATTTTCAAGTGCCGAAAAGTTGTTATAGGTCCTTTTCGTAATTCCAGTCATACTTCTTTGTTTATGAGCTTCTCTAGTCATCATTGTCTTATAGGAAACACATTGAGCTGCTTTGTGACCAAAGTTATGGCAAGAGAAACATTGGCCATTGAAGAAACTTCTGCGATTATCAAATCTACCAGCCAAAGGATTGTAGTTTCTATTGTCATTCATTCTTGAAGCAAATTGAAAAGTTTTTACCTATGGCTGGTTGTAGCTTTTGTTCACCCTTAAGATGGATTGCCCCTAGTTTACCTGTTAGTCTTTTTTATTCTTGATGTAATTCGTCCCTGTTTTACCTGGTGATCTTCATTGGGCTTTTGCTCATTCCTCCTTGTTGCATCAAGATAACTCTTTGAGGTGGATGCTTGAGATGTTTCCCCATTATACCCCAGCCCTGTCTTGATTAGTGGAGAATGTTGTACATTGATAATCTCATCCAGAGTTTCAGATCCTTTAACAAATTTCAGATTAAGAGCCTTTGTTTTCTCAATTTCTTTTCTAAGGCCAACAATTTCACATTCTAATTTTTCAAGGAATTTTTCTTTTTCATCAAGTTGAAATTGCAGAGTATCAATGATCACATTATTTTCTTCTAAGCATGTCTTGAGTCTAGAAATCTCTTCATAAAAGCCATCTACATCTATAGCATCCATGTAATCATCATCTTCAAAAGCCATTAAAATTTTATAGTTATTACCTCGTTCATCTTCATCACTATTTGATAGACCATCACTGTCTTCATGAGTGTAATAGCTTTTCTTATTTGCACTCTGTTTCTTGTTCCATCTAACATGTTCCTTCCCCTTGTCAATTTTATCCTTATGAGGACATTTGGCAGCATAGTGACCCACTCTTCCACAAGCAAAACATTTGAAAGGTAACTTACCTCTGAATCTTCCAGTACCCCGTTGAAGATTTCTGACAAAATTTGATTCTTCTTCTTCTGACACGTGT
>APFE031197238.1:24134-52532 GCA_000404065.3 Pinus taeda
TCATTGATTACCTTTTGCCGAGATTGACTTGGAGAGAGCCCTCTCCTGTCCCTCGTAGGGCTAGCTACGAGGCTGAGCGTGGTTTGATGTAGCCTCGAGTTTTACCTTATTTCAGCCTAAGGTAGATTTGACCGCTAACATACTGGCAACCATACTGGGGGAGAAATTTCAATGATTTGCTTGCTGATGAGTTTGTTTCATGAGTTTTAGACGGAGTCTGAAGTCACGCCAAGTAGCTTTCGAAACGCTCTTGCTATGCATAAGCGGAAGTAGATAAATGTTGCTTTAGTCGATCTCCGGTTTGCTTATGAATACTTGATTTGCAAATCACCCCAGTAAACTTGTTCGTTCTAGACCTTTGGATGATTGAGTCTAGAGGTCGATTGGCTGAATTATTTCAATTCTTTTGATCTTCTGATAAACACACTGGCTTCAAAAAGACATACAAGAGCTAATCCAGATCCGAATCCGCCTCCTATTTACGAAAATCCAAACATGATTCGAAAAATCCTCCGTCAAGAAAGCTCAGCGACTCCCGTGATTAAATCCCATTCATGTCCTGCAATTTTTTAATATCTTGAAGAACTCGCTTTTGATGAAAAGTTTGAACTTTCATTGTTTAAAACCAAGTCTGAAAACGCTCTTGATTCTATAGTTCCAAATCCTAATTTTGCTGCAACTCTTGAATTATGAAAAACACAATAAGTTAATTGACAATTTTATCTTGAGGCACCTTCAGACCGACATCCAAGCTGCAAATCTTGCTGATTTCTTAGAAGCTGTATCTGCAAATATTGGATCTACTGTCACGGCATCCACCTCTAGAATTCCTACTAAACCGCCTTTCATTCCCACTATCCCTGTGCAACCTATAATTACTTATTCAGAATCTACAGCCAATTCCCCTCCTTCATCCCACATCGTTTCTCCTCCGCATACTCCTCATACTTCAGCTACACCCACTCCACCAACAACCCCTCAACTAAATCCACCTAGAGCAATGGCTTCTTGTTTCGCACCTCTTGCTTTACCTCAGCAATTGCATGATATTCCCGCGGATTATCAGAGTAAGATTCCTATATTTGATGGCACTCCTCAAAGTGTGTCCGCTCAACAACACATAGACAAAATGGCAATTTTTTGTGATTTACATGAGATTGATGAAGAGGATGTAACTATGCGATTGTTTGTGCAAACATTCGGAGGAGAGGTAAGAAAATGGTTCAGAGGCTTGGGAGATAGAAGTGTACCTACATTGGCTGAACTTCATAAACAGTTTCTAGATCGTTGGGAACTCAGAAAAGATCCACTTCAGATCAATGTCGAGTACAACAATATCAAACGCAATCATGGTGAGTCTGTCCAAGACTACATTATCAGATTTAATACAGTTTATAGTGCTATTCCGGATGATTTAAGACCATCTAGAAAATCATCTCTTCTTAAATTCCTGGATGGTTTTGATCCGGAGATGGCTTATTCATTACGGGACAGAGATCTGCCTTCTTTAGAAGATATGCAAAAGATCGCCGTTAGTGTTGAGGCAAATCTGAATGATAAGAGAGCATGGTTGAAAGCAGAGAAAAGAGTGACTATAAAGGAAGAATCTACATCAGAACAGCCTTGGCTTCGTGAGATGGAAAAAATGTTCAAAAGAATGAACCTTGACAAATCAGAACCGCAGATTCGTAATCCAAATTACCGTGGCCAGCAACAACCTCAGTTCAGAATTAAGCAGCGTGAACAAAGAGCACAAGAGCCGGCAGCCCAGCAGCAGATTAAGACTCCTCTTTTGCAGAATTTTGTGAGTCAAGATTCAGATGACGATGCTGATGTAGTAGGGGACCAGTATCACTTCTTTACTCCTGATGATCTGCCCATTTACCTCTCTGAAGAAGAAGAGTATGGAGAAAGTTCAGGCGCCCAGCAAGATGAAGATTTTATCTTAGCAAATGATGCAGATTTAGATGATTACCAAAGAGGATATTTGAATGCCTTGTCCACTCAATAGAAGCAGTACTAATTGAGAAACCGAGATGTGCCCATCAATCCAATTCAGAAAAGAAAAGAAGCTACAACACCAAAGACAGATTCACCGATACCACAGAAGAAAGGAAAGGAGACAATTGATCCCACAACTAGCAAGATATCATCAGCAGAAAGGACAAATCAGGCAAGTATAATCAAGGATAAGAAAGAAAATCCGGTCAAAGAAGTCGAAAAGGTTTCACCATTTAGTTTGGAAAATGAAATTTCCAAATTAAAAGTATCTATTCCTTTGACTGAAATCATGAAAAACAACAACTACCGAGGTCAAGTCTCCAAAATTCTAAATTTTGATCCCATGTTTGACACGGTGAACGTTGAAGATGATCAGACTGAATTGATATTTGGGCCAGCATTGGATGGTGAGTCCCCTGATAGTGATGTTCATCCCTTTTATATCAGTTTGAGATTGCATGAATATGTTTTGCACAATGCTATGTCTGATTCGGGTGCTTCGCACAATTTGATGCCAAAGGCGATCATGGAGAAGCTGGGGCTAGACATTACAAGGAAATATCATGATTTGTATTCATTTGATTCCAGCCATGTGAGATGTATTGGGCTCATCAAAGATTTGGTTGTTAGCTTAGACCAAATTCCAGCGAAGAATGTCTTGAAGGATGTGGTTGTAGTGGACATTCCTCCACGTTTTGGTATGCTACTTTCAAGATCTTGGGGGGCTAAGTTAAGAGGTACTCTACAGTTGGATTTCTCTTATGCAACAATTCCAGTTTTTGGTCAAATGAGAAAGTTATATCGAGAGCAAAAGATGAAATACATGATAACCAGCAAAGAGAAGCCAATCAATCATCCTGTAAATTATGTACATACAGATTTGGAGTCGTTTGTTTTGTTTGCTGATAGTTCTAATGATCTAGATAGTCAGTTAGTTCAGGCGGAAGATATACCAGAGATCACTGAGAATTTTAGAGAGGTTTTGCATAAAGAAAGAAGAGAAAATCAAACTATCCTGGAGCAATCAGCTAAAGAAAATGGGTAGCAAACAGAAAAATCAGAGCCAGTACAATTTCAACACTTGGAGGAGGATGAAGATGGTCTTTGGACCATGGATTTTGATGGCGCAGTAGGTAGTGATGGTGTTGGTATAGTTGTGTGGATTCGAATTCCCTTTTCCACTCAAGACAAAGTTCCAAGCAAGGTGAGAGCGTGTTCTTATAAACTAGCATTTGACTGTTCTAATAATGAAGCAGAATATGAGGCTCTTATTGCTGGCCTTACGATTCTTAGAATGCTGAAAGCAAAGAAGATTGCAGTCTATGGTGATTTCGAGTTGGTGATAAAGCAGGTTAAGGGTGAGTTTCAGGCCAAGCATCCTCGCATGAGGGCATATCGAAATGCAGTCTTAGATATTTTGAAGTTATTTTATGATCATACCTTGACATGTGTGCCTCGCATACAAAATGGTGCTACTGATGGACTTGCTAAGGAAGCAAGCAATTTAAAAATTCTGATGAATTCTAGCAACAAGTTTGAGATTCATGTGAAACACCATCCCACCGTTCCAGATAAACAGCGATGTTGGCAAGTCTTTCAAGATGATGAAGAGATTAATCAGTTTCTGCAAAATAAGGGTAAGTTCAAAGATACGTCCATAGATACAGAACATGATGATGGTAGTGATAATATCCAAGTAAATCAAATGGAAGTGTTGCAACTAAAAGATAACAATATTCCTAAGGGATTGATTACTTTGGAGGAGTTGTTTGACCAAGATGATGTGGCCCGCAAACCGACATTGAGACCAACTGAAAAAGGCGTTGAAGAGGTAAACATTGGGACAGCTGAGAATCCCAAGATGGTAAAGCTATCAAAGTCATTGTCACCAAAGGTAAAAGCAGAATATGTGAATTTTTTATCTTTATTTTCTGATGTTTTTGCATGGGATTACTCAGATTTAAAAACATATGACACAAATATCATTCAGCATATTATTCCCATTAAGTCAAATCAGAAGCCTTTTCGTCAAAAGTTGAGGAGAATCAATCCAAAGCTGCTGCCATCAATTGAAAAAGAGGTAAACAGATTGTATAAGTCGGGAATCATTGTGCCTATCCGATTTTCAGATTGGATATCAAACTTGGTGCCCGTAAGAAAGAAAACAGGTGAGATCCGTTTATGTATTGACTTCAGAAATTTGAATAAGGTGTCCTTAAAGGACAATTATCCGCTGCCCAAAATGGACCATATATTGCAGTGAGTAGTTGGAGCATCAAGGATGTCACTACTCGACGGCTATTCAGGATACAATCAAATTCTAGTGCATGAAGATGATCGTGACAAGACAACGTTCACCACTCCATGGGGAACGTTTCATTATGCAAAGATGTCATTTGGTTTGAAGAATGCAGGAGCCACCTTTCAGCGTGCAATGGACATGGCTTTCGCCAATGAGAAAGATATATTTTTAGTTGTTTATCTTGATGATTTAACTTTGTTTTCAAATTCTGATGAAGAACATTTGTATCATTTGAAAATTGTCTTCCAAAAGTGCAGAAAATATGGTATTTCGCTGAATCTAAAAAAAGAGTATTTTTGCCATGGATGAGGGCAAGCTTCTTGGCCACATCATATCTAAAGATGGTATCCATGTTGATCCTGCACGTGTCGAAGCCATTCAGCAAATTGAACAACCCCGGAACAAGAAAGAAATACAGTCCTTTAATGGTAAACTGAATTTTCTGCGTCACTTTATTCCAAATCTAGCAGAGCACCTTAGAGAAATCACGAGCATGCGGAAAAAGGACAGTCAGGTAAAATGGACTGAAGAGGTAGTAAAATCATTCAATTTAGTGAAGTTAGCTCTTTCTTCATCTCCTATTTTAATCAGCCTAGACTACACGCAGGATTTTATTTTGTTCTCATTTGCTTCTAAGCACACTTTGGCAGCTGTATTAATGCAAAAAAGGGAAGGAGTTGAGAAGCCCATTGCTTTTTTCAGTCGGATTATAAGAGATGGAGCATTTAAATATAACATCATTGAGAAGCAAGCACTTACACTTGTTAAGGCCTTGAAAGATTTATGTGTGTATATATTGCATTCCCATATTCTAGCTTATGTTCCTAATGCAGCAGTTAAAGATATTTTAGTACAGGCAGATCCAGAAGGCAGGCGGGGTAAGTGGATTGCTGCGTTGTTAGATTATGATGTGGAGATTAAACCAACCAAGCTGATCAAAGGCCAAGGACTCGCCAAGTTAATGGTTGAAATGAATTTGCAAGTTCTAGACATAAATTTGATTGCTGCCATGTCCGATGAAGATGAGGAGAATTCCTCAGTTCAGGTATCTAAAATGTTTCTTTCCTCTCCTTGGTATGCTGACATTTTATATGTACTTCAACATTTGTCTTCACCTCCTGGAATGCCCACAAATAAGAGTAGAACATTGAAATTGAAAGTTGCAAAATTCTGCATACTAGATTCAGCATTGTTTTGGAAAGACCCTGGTGGAATGTTATTGAATTGTTTGGTAGAGGAAGAAGCCAAAAGAGTTGTGGAGGACTTTCATAGAGGGGACTGTGGAGGCCATCTGTTTTGGAAAACCACAACAAACAAGATTCTAAGGGCAGGTTATTATTGGCCTTCATTATTTTCATATGTATATAAAGCTGTTAAAAATTGTCACGAATGCCAAATTTTTGAAGGGAAGCAGAAACTACAGCCTTTGCCTCTCAAATCAATTGAAGTTGGTGCACCTTTTTAGCAGTGGGGATTGGATTTCATTGGGGAAATTCATCCGGCATCATCAGGACAACATCGATGGATATTGATAGTCACAGACTACTTCACAAAATGGATTGAAGCGATTCCTACTCGACAAGCTACGGATGCGGTAATTATCTCTTTTCTTGAAACCAATATTTTGTCACGTTTTGGATGTCCAAGTAAGTTAATCACAGATAATGCAGCGGCATTTAAGTCAAAAAGGATGATTGAGTTTTTCTATAAGTACAATGCTTGGGACATTCAACCGCATACCATCCTCAGGGAAATGGATTGGCGGAGTCATCTAATAAATCTTTGGTTAATATAATTAAGAAATTGCTGGAAATCAATAAAAAGGGATGGCACAAGAAGTTAGTAAATGCACTATGGGCTGATAGGGTGAGTCAGAAAAAGTCTATTGGCATGTCTCCTTTCGAGCTGGTGTACGGGACAGACACGGTTTTTCCTACTTCGCTTGCTGTCTCGGTAGTCAAATTGCTGCAGGAAGCCGATAGTGAGGAAGATCCTATGCAGAGAAGGATTAATCAGATGATCCATTTACAGCAGACACGAGAGGAGGTATTTCAAAACACTTGCAAGTTGTAGGAGCACATCAAAAAGATTTATGACCGGAAGGCAAAAGAAGACACATTTCAGCTAGATGAGGTAGTTTTGAGGTGGGATGCTCGACATGAAGACAAAGGAAAGCACGGAAATTTTGAAAATTTATGGAAGGGTCCTTAAAAGATTGCAGCATATCGTGGCCAAAACACTTTCCTTCTCAAAGAAATGAATGGAGATGAATGTCCTAGAGGGCCGATTAATGGTCGGCTGTTAAAGAGATACTACTTCTGAGTATTTTCTGCTCATTTCATCATCATTGTACATATCATTTTACTTTTGTTTTATTGCACATGTAGACTAAATTCTCATCTTCATTCTGGGGCCAGAGGTGAAGGCTATAATTCTGAAAATGGAGGTTAGTTAGTTTAAGTTTGTCAAGTCAGTTGTCTCAATCTTTTAGTTTCGAGTCTATTTTGGTCAAAGCGGTTTTTAGTTTTTCAGTCCAATTGTCAAGATTTTGTTAGAATAATGACTCCATCACCCAATGGATGAAGGCACTGTCTAGCTCTTACAGAGATCTACAGTTCTTGGCATCTCCAAGGAGCTACCATCCCCATTGGAGCCAATGTTAGAGTTGGTCTCGTAATCCCTCCGTCAGAGATCAAAGCTCTTTTTGCATTTCATGTTTAGGTGTCCCATCAGTTTCGATCAGTTGCATTTCATTAGGCATGCCATAACTTTGACGGAATGGTTTGTGTTACTCATTTCCCTCATGCTTGGCACTGATGGTTCAGGTCTATTCATAAAAACAAGCTTCAAAGGTCATTTACAGTCATGTTTCAAATTTTTAGGTCTTAGGTCTAGGGTTGGGTCATTTTGTTTTGCAAAGTCCAAAAAGACCAGCAGGCCAGAGGGATGTCTTTGATAGATAGTCACTTCAATAATTTTCATTATTGCACAAATAAAGTATGACTTCTCTCCAAAAATCTATTTTGAAGATAAGTCGGCATCTCATTCTTGTAAAATTTTTTCAAAAATTCAAGTTCTTGAATTGTCCAAGCACAACCTTGGTCTCCTTTGCCAGATCATATCACAGCTATCCCTGCAAAAAATCGTCAAAGAAAATCATTATTTCAACCACATTCAAGGAGGAAACCAAAAAGGTCAGAAAGCTATTAATCTTAAAAAGTGTCAATGACAAAACATACGAAAATGGGTTATGGACCAAGCAAAAATCAAAAGGGAATCTATATGAAGATATTTCACATCATTTTCAACCCGTTCCACATACCAAGACTGAAGAGCACCATTCCAAAGTGAATTTGCATGCAAGTTGGAGCATTTCCAGGGCACGCAACACATCAAGCACCAAAACACAGTGTAAAATTGCACGCACGCGGCGCATCAGAGGCGCGCAGTGCGTTGGGTGAGGCGCGCGACGCACTGGGGTTTAAGCCCAAACTTGGTTCGAAAAAACACCAAAACACCTCCTCTCAGCACAAATTTGCAGGTAGGCTCATATCCATGGCTTGTTCTTGGTTTTTGAAAGGTTAATGTAAAGGATTTATGATATGTTTGCCCTAGAAAACCAAGTGGAAAACCCTCCTTTGTCCATGAAATTGTTGTAAAATTTGAATGCAAAAAATGCTCTAGGGTTTCAAAAACTAAATGTTACCAAGGTTATCATTTTTTCCTACTTCCTTTTGTTTCCCATTCCCCATATTCACCATTATGTTTCCCCAATAATTCCCTCATAAATCCTACACTATACTCCCTCAATTCCTAGTCCCTCACTTCTATTACAAAACACATTATCCCTACCTCATCCCAAAACCCTAAAATCCAAGGTTTTCATGTCCCTTCCCTTCTCTAAATTCCTTGTTTTATTTCCATGTTCCCCATTTCCCTAATGTTTTCCCTTTCCTAATATTCCCTTGTACATTTGTGTCCCCTTGGTCACAGCATTTTTAGAAGCAAAAGAAACAGTTTACAGTCAATTATGCACACAGTTATACATCAACATATATATATTCCAGCTATCTTGTTTCTAAAGACATGTCAGAGACCGAGTCAGTATATGAGCAGGAGTATGATAGTGATTCTACACCGGAGGTATCACAAAGGTGGCAAAAGTGGTCAGCATGTCATGGAGGAGCCTACTTCTTTGGCTCAATTGCAAGCTTGCGCATTTGCAATGGATTGTTTTCGGTGCCAATCATGTTTCCAATACTGTGAGATGATCTCTCAAACTCAGCATCATCGGGAACCAGTTCGTTTATTTGTTCTACATTTACAGGATGGTCATGTAAACCTTGCCGGGGTGAATTTCACCTTGTCACCCGAGACTATTGCTCAGGCCACCGGGATACCAAATGTAGGTGAGGAATGGAGCAAACACCAGCTGCTAGACAGATTCTACTATGAGTTATATATCAAACCCGGGTATATGAGACACTTGAGCACAACTTTTCCTTTCAGATTCCTAAAAGATGAGTTTGCACCATTGAAGAAACTCATCATTCAGTATTTCAGTTGCGAGGGCAGATTCTCGCGTCTGTATGCGTACTATGTCCGTTTGTTGATGCATTTCATAAGGATATGTATGATGAAAATTCCATTTTTCATGTGTTGCAACATAGAGAGGATGGTGCCTTTAGTACAAAGGAAGAGCCCAGCACATCATCATAGGAGCATATATCATTATGCATTGATCAAAATCATAGTGATGCATCAGTTGGCACAACAGGGTATTACTTGGGAGGATTTCATCTCCCGTGATTATTTTTTCAGTGCTACAGCCTCCTCCAGAGATAGTTCATGATGAGGGAGGGCCTTCACAGCAGTTTGACATTCCTGAGACTAAGCATGTCAATGCTCTAGCGTATGTGACATATCAACGAGTCCACAGGGCCTTATTTGCATCTGCACGACGAGTACTATCTCCACCAGGGGTGGAAGGGGTCTCGTTGACTTCATCAGCACAATGAGTATTATCTCCACATCATGTGGAAGGGGTCTCACCTTCTTCTTAGGCACAGGTACAGATCCAAGATAGGTGCAAGAGACCCATGTTTGATGAGGGTCCTCCAGGAGGTTAGGACACGGATATCATTGATGTTGATGCGAGCTCTCCTAGCTCGGAGCTAAAGGAGATCATCCGAGAGAAAAGGGACGAGAATGAGTCATTGCAAAAGAAATTACAGATGGCTAAGTGGGTGATCAACTACTTGGAGCAGTGCAACAAATAGCTGGAAGATGAGCATACACTTTATGAGCTGCGAAAAATCCGGGAAGACCGAGAATTGGCCCGAAAGAGACCCGGTGATTTGACACCTATTGATCGAGAATCAATGCTCATCCGGGTAAACACTCATTTGGAGAAGTTTTTGGTGAAGGCAAACAGAGACAAGGACATGCTTCGTCATATGAAAACTCACTATTGGGCTCACATGCATGTTTGCAAAGCGAAAATGAAGATCCTAAAGAGGCGTTTGAGCAAAGCACTAAAGCGACGAAAAAAGTCCGATCCACTCCAAATTTTGGCCGACGCTTCATTTGTGGGGAAAAACACATGATAGAGGGTCTTCACTCCAAATTTTAGCAAATTCAGAGAAAATTTTTTCATTTTGAAATTTTTTGGCTTGCAAAATAGGTTTTTTGGCTCAACGCGTAGCGTGCAGCGTGCGACCCATAATATTGGGAGGTCAAAATCACAAATGGCTTGTAGTTTTGTATTTATCATGATGAATTATACATTCTCAGCCATTTCCAAAGCATTTCATCAAGTTCTGGGTTTCCAAAAGGCTCAAAAACATCATGAAAATCACCTTTCTGCCACTTTTTGCACCAGCAGGAAGTACTTCCGGGAGAATGCACTTTGGGAGGGTCAAATGGACACCAAAGTGGAAACTTCCACTTGGATTACAAAGTAGACACCTAGGGCTTTCCAACAAGCCAACTGGAGCTCAATTTGGATGTCGGTAAGTGCCCCACAAACAGGTTGAAAGGCGCGCAGTGCACACGGCTCAGGCGTGCGGCGCACAGGGTTTTTTGGCACAATTTTCATCATTCAGCTTAGGAAATGAAGCCAGTTTGACTAGTTTTGACTTGTGATGTGATTTTTCACCCCTCTTGATGTAATTAATGAAACATTATGTTGTTTTGACACTTATTTACCTATTCTAGATGATTCATTCACAAAATAGCAAAAATTTAATGAATGAATTGGTTTCTAGCTTATAGAGGCAAGTTGTTTTGACTGCCTAGATTGTAGTGCTTTGTTTAGAATTGGTTGAAACAGCTCCTAGGATGATGAGTTCGACCCCTAGAGGAAAGGGAATGTGTTGGCTTGCCTATATTATGTATTTTCTTAGTCATTTTCAGGGTTGGACTCTTGGGAATAGCTGGACACTCTATTGTACATATCTTATCTGCATTTTTGGCAAAGGAAAGGTTAGGGTTTTGCAGCACTATTTGGGATTCATGTGGCTTTATGTGTTGATGGTGTGCTTATTTCATTATTTGTAAGTTGTTTATGTGCATCGCTTTCCTTCTCTTATCTTCTGCAATTGAACAAATGAAGTGTTAAGGTAGAATCCATAATTTGCTATGCTCTACCTTTAAATTTGTTTAATTTTCCATGTTTTCATCTGTTTATGGAGAATCCTTGAAAGTTTCTTGCTCTCCTTAACCTCTCACCAATCAGATCTATTCATTCAATCACTTTAAAGGCATCAAAACAATCGCCTATCTTGCCCCAAGTAGACCTCTGCAAAAACTATGCCTCATCCCCGCACCCAAAATTGCCTTTCCCTTGAATTCAACAAAATTTCAAAAAATCAATTTCAAAGTCTTTTTAATTCATACCTAGCCTAAAATTAGTCATCGATTCAGTCATCTCTCGACCTCATTGATTACATTTTGCCGAGATTAACTTGGAGAGAGCCCTCTCCTGTCCTCGTAGGGCTAGCTACGAGGCTGAGCGTGGTTTGATGTAGCCTCGAGTTTTACCTTATTTCAGCCTAAGGTAGATTTGAGCGCTAACAAAACCTATCAGAAAAGGGCCTTATGTGTTTTTAGGATCTCTTGCTAGATTCAAGTTATAATTGTAACAAGCCTTTTTTCGAATGAAGTTTATTTCAAGACCATTGATATGATAATCATGCTTGAGTCTCCTATGACAATGTAGGACTTGGATATCAATATTTGTTTGTTTTTTAACATTTGTAAGCACCGTCTAAAGGATATTTCACAGTTTTCTTAGGACACAACATGATCCATGCACATATCACCCTTAATCCATAAAATAATCTTATAATTAATCATCATTTATATAAATGCAAGGATGAATATGAACATAATTAAATTGTTAAGCAATACGGTCTTATATCAAAAAAATATTATAGTGACAATTTTTTTCAATAAAAATTATAAAATGAAATTGATTTATATTTAAATGTTAGAAAGTGTTGAAATTTTAGTTTTCTTTTTAATTGTATATTAAATATTTTTTCTGAAAATAAAAAAGGTTATTGTATGCCTAAAATGTTTACTATTAGATTTGTATTATTCTCAAATGATTTCTTATTCTTAGAAAGCATGCACACAAGGAAAACAACCTCCAAGAGCTCTACATGTCGAACCTTAGTCTTTAGCAATTGTGCACATAATCAGGAGTCATTCCTTAAGGGGATGATCTCCTCCCCTGTTCTGCTAGATATCAAAGCTTTCATTGCTCTTATCTTAGCCAAGGAAAAATCAGGAAAGTTGCAACAATCATAAATCATGAAAAGATGAGAAGAAATTATGAAAATTGTAGTTTCATTGAATTTAGGTCCATGACTCTCCATCTAGCGGAATGGGGCCTCATTAGGAAATTAAAGGGTCATTAGATAACTTTTGAGGTCTAAAATGGGCCTTCTAAGAAAAATGTAAAACCAAAATAAACTTTATAAGAACCAATAGGCTTAAAGATGATGATGTCAATGATGGGGGATGATTCACCATTTTTGGAGTAAAAAAGTAAAAATATTAAAAAATAATAAAATAATAAAACTACTTTTTCAACTCGTATTTTCAACTTATCTCCCTAAGGTCTTGCTCAAATTTTGAGTGGGAGTACTTGTTGCATGCATAATTTGATTCTTCATCCAAGGAGTACCCATGTTGCATACTTTTTATGGACCCTACTACTTGAAAAAGCATAAATAAATGAAAAAATGTGATTGCAATCACATTTTTCATGTAGCAGGGACCATCAAAAGTATGTAATATGGGTACTTCTTGGATGAAGAATCAAATTATGCATCCAACAAGTGTTTCCGCTCAAAATTTGAATAAACCCATAGGGAGATAAGTTATAAATATGAGTTGAAAAAAATCATTTTTTCCTTTTTCCCTGTAAAATTTGATCATGTAATCTAATCTTATTTTATTATTTCCACTATTATTTTATAATTTCCTTAAGAGGCCCATTTTAGACCTCAAAATTCCCCTAATGATCTCGCCATCACCTCACTCACTCACTTCCTTGGTGGAAAAGAATTGTAAACCATTGATAAAAGGTAACCTATGATAACCTTTTGTGGGAGAGGTTGTTTTCACCTTTTCTTTCCAAGAAAAGTCAAATAGATATTTGATCTTCAACAGGGGCCCATATTTCATTTGGGCTTAGGTATTATCATTAAATAAATGAAACCTAGACCTCAACCCTAAAAATGATGTACCCTCAGTAGTGTCAGTCTAGGTAAATATTCTACATTTCCCACTTCATTGTTGAAATCAAAAGACCCTTAAAAATATAGGAAATTCCCTAAGGAAATACATAGATAAAATTGAACCTAATGATGGAATACTTACATGTGCCAAAATATGTATGGAAGTATACTTATATAAAGGGTTACTAAAAGTAATCTAGGTAATCCTAGACAATTAGACCTTAATAAAACAAGTTGATTATCGTAAAATTCCTTTTAAGTTTAAAACTTTCCACAAGTATGGAAATTTTTCTTGTCCCTAAAAACCTTATAGATGAATCTCACCTAGAATAGGGAGAAAAATAACAAAAAGCCAAGTGAAGGAAAGTTAAGCATAAACCCATAGAAAAGTATCCTCAACCCTCCTCCCAACCCTTAGTTTCTCAATATCGACAATAATAACCCCCAGTCTCCAATTTGAAACCTCCCCCCTCTCCCCATATTAAAAATTTGAGGCCCTGGCACATTTGGAGGCTCGAGAGAAATTGGAATAATGAGAAAAATATGGGGGTAAATTGGTTGATATGTATTCTCTAGAATATGCTCCTTTATACCCCTCAAAAGCAATATTCCCCCCTTCTCAAGAGGAAAACCCTAAAATCTCTAAAAAAGTGGAGAACTCTAAATCATAGATAGGTGTTGCTCTCTTAGAACTTGACCAAATAGAGGAACAACCAAAAGATGAAGCAATAAAATAGTTGGTGGTCAGAAAATGTATAAGAATATAGAAAGAAAAAATAGCAAGGAAAAGTGAGAAGAATAGGAAGAATGGGAAAAAGAAATGGGTATGTAGCACACTATAGAAGTTTTTTATATCAAAAACATAAGAAAATATTAAAGGTGTTACAATCCCAAAACAAATAGTAGATGATGAAATCGATCTCCAAGAGCCATAGAGACTTGGGGAGTGGTGAAAAATAGAAAATGATAAAGAATCTAATCAGGATTAGGACCATCAATTTCTTTTTCTCTAGAATATTGAACAAGAAGAAAAATAATTCTCTGCAAAAAAGAAAATTCATCTAGTAAAAGAGCATGGCAAAGGATACCAGTTCTAGAGGATTATTTGTTGGCATATGCATGATATGTTTAAAAACTAACTACCAGTTCATTTGAGAACTAATTTCATCACATTATATAATTGTAAGCATAAGTCTACAAAATTCATTAGGTAACATGGTAACTTTTGTTAATATATATGTGCCAAATTCATATCGTGACAAGCTTGTTGGAATTCTCTCTTAAGTATAAAAGATACAATTTGTGAACATAATAGCATATTTGTAGGATATGTCAATACCACCATTCATGCTTAGGAAAATAAATGGGGATCTCTAATCAATGATTCTTTTAGAGAATCAATCGAAGACCATATCTCATACCTTTACTTAGTAGATATTAAGCCCTTTGATGGAAAATTCACCTTGTCAACAGACATATAGGATCTAGCCACATCATGGCCAGGATAAATATATTTTTGTTCCATGGCTCCCTACTCAATGAAAGCATCCATCCAAAATCTCAAAACATTTCTTCAGATGGTTCTAATTGTAGACCCATATCCCTCTCTTTATCCTTCACAAAATAATTATTCCCTCTACCATTTTGATCCAATATTGTTTGGACCTAATCCCTTGAATTCATTGAGCTTGTTTCCAATGCATGGAACCAATGGATTGAGAGATATCTAACTCAAATTTTGGAGAAAAAAATAAAGTGGGTCAAGCTATCTCTTAAAACTTGGGCTAAGACAAAAATGGAAAACGAAACTGTCATGTCCCCATTTAAAAATTTTGACAAGGAAATTCCCAATTTTGCAATTTTGGTGATATATATGTATATGTATATGTATATGTATATGTATATGTATATGTATATGTATATTGTATTATATAATATTGTATATATATATATATATATATTATTATATATATATATATTATATATATATAATGTATATATATATGTATATGTTATATATATATGTATATGTATATGTAATGTATATGTAATTGTAATGTAATGTAAATGTATATATATATAATATATATATATATATATATATATATAATATACATATACATATACATATAGGAGAAATAAGTTGTGGAGATTATAAAGAATGGAAATCGGACTATGGGAAGAATCAAACCATGGTATCAAATCATAATGTGAAAACATTCAACCGTGGTATGAGGAAGGGAAAGAAACAATAAAAGGAAGGATGGAGCCTCATTTTGATCATTCTAGTTTGGCATTTCATTTATGATTTCAAAGGTTTGCGTGAGCTTTTGAGCCAAGTCAACCAGTGTTGCTTAGCACAAGGATTTCCAAGCAGAAAATCCCAACTCTCTTTCATTGAACCTAGAGTGTCACCCTAGGAGAGAAATTTGGATTTAACTAGATACTCATTTTCAAAAATTTTGTGAGCCATTTCATCTTTTCATCAACTGGGATGAATTTTTCAGGGGGATGCAATAGCAAAAATAGTGTTGCTTCAAGGAGGAAATTGTCGGGGAAATCTTCCTAGAGAATTTGCAAGAATTTCACTTGAAGGAGGACGACTTTATTTTTGGAGTTTTAGAGCCTAATGCTATTGCATTTTTGTGGGCCAAAATATTCTTCCTTAAGACCTACATAGGGGTTTTATTAGGTAATTTTTGTTGAAGCAGTCACTTAAGATTTGTGCAGGGAAATAGTTGGAATTATCACTTTATCATTCCAATGCTATTTCTCAATGGTTTTTAGTTATTTTGGTGGAGGATTTTGGGTTGATGCAATGATAGATTTTCTAATGGGTTGCTAAGTGGGAAGTGGATGATTTCACTTGATTTTTGGTTAATTCTGGGAGGTTGGAATTAGCCCAAAACATTTATGGGTTTTTTTGGTACGGGGTTGGAGAGAATCGTCCTAATTTTCAGATTTTTTGGAGCAAATTTAAGGCCTCAAATATCAATTTTCCTCCAGCAACAACAACAGTAAATTTGTGTGTAGAGCGTACAACCAATGAGTCTATTTCAGCATGGATTTTTCTTCATTCTCACTTTTATTTTCCATTCTTGCTTTAGAAATCTCGGGTGCACTCATTCCACTATATTTTTTACTTAGCTTCTCATTGGATATTCAATAAAATGTCTCATCTCTACTGTTTCTGCTCAACAATGTTCTAAATTTTTTGTTCTTGTGGAGTTTTCAGATTACATGTTTAATTATGTGTTGTAGATGGTTCATGTTTTGATATTTCACTATAATTATCTAGTTAGAATATTACAGTGGTATCAAAGCATGTTCTTGGCCAACTATGGGCTCAATAACATGTCATGACTAGACCATTGGGTGGATTTTTTCATCATCCTAGAGGTAGAGGGAGAGGTGGAGGAAGAGTCTAGGGTAGAGAGGATGAGCCTAGGCATCTTTCTAATATATATTTTGACAATGGTGAAGATCAACCTAGGCATGGTGGGCGTGACCCACTACTAGAAGAGTTGGAAAGAACGAACCAAAAAATGATGGAGACGATGAGGTAGATGATAGATTTTCAATTGAAGAATATGTAGGGATGACCTCAAGGTGGTGGGAGGAGAAAACAATAAAGGAGAAGGAGGTTTCGGAATAGGAGAAGGGATCCATATACCTCCATGCACAAACCACACATATGATCAAACTCCTAGGCCTATTATGCCTTGTTTCATAGAGAAACAAGAGCAAGAGAGAGGGGTTGATGCATTCACTGAGTTGATCAAATCATTCACAAATGGCACTGATGAGTATGAAGCACTGGATCTTAGAGTCAGGGCGATACATATTTTTGTGAATTATTGTCATGTTAAGGAGAAGTATCATCCTCGAGTACGGACTTATAACCAAGGACAACAATAGAATCAAAATTTGGATAATCAAAGGCAGACATGGAAGTTGACATTGCCTAGATTTTATGGGTCAGCCAAGAGTCCTGCAACATTGTGGGTTTAGAAACTAGATACTTACCTTAGTTTGAATCCCATGTGAGAGGAAGATGCCATCATATTTTCTACATTGAATTTGGAGGGTGATGCACAAGAGTGATGGTATTAGAGATTAGTTACACTTAGGAATGTGCCCATCACAACCTATAACCAATTCACTCACAAGATGGTGGAGATATTTGATAGGGAGGATTGAGAGTTTCACTTCAAGGACCTAGCTAACCTAAAGCAGATAGGAAAGAAAGAGGCTTACATAGCAGAGTTTTAGAGGCTTGCAGTGATGGTTTTAGATATTTTTGAGGCAAGATTGATCATGTTGTTTCTTGAGGATTTGGCCAAGCCTCTACAATGTTGGGTATGAGATTATAGGCTAGCATCGTTGCAGGATTCCATTAGCCAAGTGTAGTATATGTTATATGATGTTCCAAAGATGAGGGTTTCATCACCTACTAAACCCTCTTTCCATCAGAAGTGAAAAGACATCAGACCATCTCGAAAAGGAGTCGATAGGGAAGGGAAAACTACATGATGAGACTAGAAGGGACCTCCCACGAAGGAAATTATGCTTTACTTGTTAGGATCCAGGAGAACTAGTGTTAGAAAATTATATATTACAGAGAAATGGAACACATAAAATATTGTAGAAATATAAACACAAAAAATGCATAAAACAAGAGAGACACAGATATATGTGGTTCACCTAGTTTAGGCTACGTCCACGGAGAAACAACCAGTCCTTCTTTTTTATATTATCCAGCAAACTGAAGAGATACAACCTACAGTAGATTTGTTGTAACTCCCTCTTCGCTCTCAATCTCCTCTCTCTTTCTCACTCAGAATACAGATATACATAGATGCAATACAATTCCCTCATATATAGTGAGGGGTTGCCTTCTAGGGAAAAAACCCTAACTTAAACATAACTTTTACCGTCAGATATCCACCTAATGAACGGACCAGATTAACTATGAAATTACAACATTTTACAAGGAAATTTTACATCCATTCTTAGCTTCAGGGGCACTGTCCCTGAAACCCCCTACCAGGGGGGGATCCCCAAAGGTCACAGCTGCCCCCCCGAACCGCCCCTATAGCGAATATTTTACAAGCGGTGTTGCCACCCCATTTTGAACTAGGGTCCAATGTGGTGACACCTTTGAATACAAAAGATAATCACGCTTCACACCCAACAATTTCTCACTTAGAGACTGATTATAGCAACTCCACCGCTGCTTCATTTTCTGGACAATGATTCCACTTTGGACCTGGTTGTTTCTCATCTTCTTCATCATACTTGAAGACCAATTGAAACTAAGCAGATTCTCAGTTTCTCCCTAATTACAACTTTTGTTAACATATCTATAGGATTTTGGCTAATGTGTATCTTTTCCAACTTCAACTATCCATCTTCCAACACTGACCGTATGAAATGGTACTTGAGCTGTATATTCTTAGTCTTGGAATGAAATGCAGACTTTTTCGCAAGATGTATGGCACTCTAGCTGTCACTGTATAACCTGCCCAACTCCTGCTTCTTACCCAATTCATCCATAAACCTTTGTAACCAAATCATTTTTTTACTAGCCTCTGTAGCAGCAACATACTCTGCTTCTGTTTTTGAAAGTGCAACAACACTTTGGATTTTTGAAACCCAACTGACAGTTGTTCCACCTACAGTAAATACATATTTTGTAGTACTCCTCCTGTTATCTCTATCACCTGCCATATATGCATCAACATATCCCTATAGAGCAATGTTTGAACCACCAAAGCATAATGCTTGATTTGTGGTACCTCTCAAATACCTGAGAATCCACTTCACCACCATCCAATGTTCTTTTCTTGGATTGTTCATGTACCCGCTTACAAATCCCACTACATGTGAAATATCAGGCCTTGTGCAGACCATTGCATACATTAAGCTTCCAACTATTGATGCACATGGAACTTTAGACATATGAGCCATTTCTTACTAAGTCTTGGGACACTCTTCCTTACTTAATTTGAAATGGCTAGCCAAAGGTATACTAATTGGTTTTGCATTCTGCATATTAAACCTTTTCAAGACCTTTTCTATCTACTCACTTTGAGACAATGTTAATTTGTGATTCTTCCTGTCTCTTGTTATTCTCATACCAAGGATTTGTTTTGCAGCACCCAAATCCTTCATTGCAAATGAGTTTGCCAATTTCCTTTTGAGAAAATTTATTTCTTGCATGTTAGAACCTGCAACAAGCATGGCATCTACATACAATAACAATATAATACAGCTGCCGTCATTTTTCCTTTTGAGATAAACACAATGATCAGAGTGACATCTAGTATAACCTTGTTCAAAGATAAACCTATCAAATTTTAGATACCACTGCCTTGGAGCCTGTTTTAAGCCATACAAGCTCTTCTTCAACCTGCACACTAGTTTCTCCTTCCCTTTTACCTCATATCCTTTTGTTTGTTGCATATATATCTCTTCCTCCAAATCCCCATGGAGAAAGGTTGTCTTTACATCTAACTGCTCAATATGTAAATCTTCAACTACTACTAGACTTAAAATAGTCTGATTGAAGTCATTTTAACAACAGGAGAAAATATTTCATCAAAATCAATACCTTTATTTTGTGCAAACCCCTTCACCGCAAGTCTAGCTTTGTACCTCTATTTTCCTCCATCTTCTTCCTTCAACCTGTAAACCCATTTATTCTGCAATGTGGTTTTACCTGTTGGCAACCTGACTAAGTCCGAAGTCTGGTTATGTGCTGAGTCCATCTCTTCTTTCATGGCTTGCTCCCACTTCTTCCTGGTTTGTACCTACACTGCTTCTTCATAACATTCTGGTTCACCAGAATCAATCAACAATACATAATATAATGAAGGAGAGCATCGTTCAGGGGGTCTACTTATCTTGGTAAATATTCTAACACCACTTTCAGGATTTTGAGGTGCTTGTTGCTGTTGTGGTTGTTGTTCTAGCTGTTGATCATTATGATTTTCAGGCACCATCACTTTTCCTGTGATATCGTCAAGCACTGTGTATTCTCTATTTTATTTTTCTTGTTTCTTTTCCTGCAGTTGATCCTTATACAAAACCTTTTCATTGAATATGACAACTCTGCTCCTAATGATTTTGTGTTTTTCATAATCATAAAAGCGATAACCAAAATCATTAACACCATATCCAATAAAGGTACATTTCATTGATTTTGTCTCAAGCTTTGTTCTATTTTCTTCATTAATGTGGACAAAGGCTTCACAAACAAAAGTCTTTAAAAAAGAGTAGTTTACCGTTTTACCTGTCCATGCCTCCTCTGGAATACCACCATCCAAGGAACTTGAAGGCCCTCTGTTTATTAGATAAACAAAAATATCTACAGCATTTTCCCAAAATTGTAAAGGAAAGCCTGCATGTAATCTCATGCACCTTGCATGCTCCATGATTGTTCTGTTCATCCTTTCTGACACACCATTTTCTTGTGGTGTTCTTGGAACTATCTTCTCTTTGCGAATTCCATGCTCTGAATAGTACCTATCAAACTCTTTGCTGCAATATTCATCTCCATTGTCTTATCTGAGACACTTCAATTTCTTTCCTATCTCAATCTAAACCAAAGATTTCCATTTCTTGAAAGTATCAAATACATCAGATTTATTTAGAATACAATAAATCCAAGTTTTTCTAGTTGCATCATCAATAATAGTAACATAATAATGAGAGCCACCAAGAGATGATACCTTAGTAGGTCCCCATACATCTGTATGCACAAGCTCTAATTTTTCACTCTTCTTTTCTTTCCCCACTCTGAGAAACCTGACTCTATTCTGTTTTCCATAAATGCAATTCTGACAGAAGTCCAAATCAACATTCTTCAAACCCGGAAACAAATTCCTTGAGTGAAGAATCTTCATCCCCTTCTCACTCATGTGTCTGAGCCTATGATGCCATAATGCTGCATCTTCTCCTTTGGAATTTAAAGCATTAACAGAGTTAGAAATACCATTGCATAAATACAATGTACCAACCTTTTCACCTTTTTCTATTACCAGGGCTCCTTTGGTGACCTTCCAATCTTTATTTGTAAAATTTGTCACACAACCTTCACCGCCTAACTGCCCTGTTGAAATCAGATTTTTCTTCAGATCTGGAACATGCCTTACCTCCTTTAATAGCCATTGGTTTCCATTCTACTGTTTTACAAGAACCTTACCCATTCAAACAATTTTACAGGGTTTATCATCACCCAAATGGACTTGTCCAAAATCTCTTTGAACATAGTCATGAAAATATTTCTTATCAGGGGTGGCATGGAATGAGGCCCCTGAATCTACCACCCACGAATTAGTAATATTTTTGAAAGAAATAATAAAATCATATTGTAACACCTCACATGTCACATTTTCTTCATGATTGTTTTCTTGATGTGCATCTCCTTCTTTTCCCTTCCAAGATCTACAATATTTCTTTAGCTGTCCTTTATTTCCGCATTTCTAGCACACTATCCCCGATCTGGACTTGGATCTTCCTTTTCTTGACTTACTGCGATATCCTGGGCTCTTTCCTCTTTCCATTTTTCTTCCCCTAGTCTTTGCAATCAAAGCATTACCTGATGTCTCACCGGAGCTTTTCCGTCGCATTTCCTCGCTAAGGATTGCACCGACAACATCATCAAACTTTAAAGTAATAGATCCAGAGACAAAGTTACTAATGGCCATAACTAAACCATTCCAACTTTCTGGAAATGAACATAGAAATAACATATCCCTAACTTCATCATCAAAAGTTACCCCTACATAACTTAATTGACCTGTAATTGTATTAAATTCATTTAAATGATCAACAACAGATCCACCTTCTGACATCTTCATATTAAATAAATGCTTCATAAGGAATACCTTATTTGAGGTTGATGGTTTTTCATATAGTTTGGCCAATGCCGACATTAAACCCTCTGTTATCATTTCCTTTGAAATATTAAATGCTACCGACGCCGCTAGGCACAACCGTATTGTTCCAAGTGCCTTTTTGTCGAGAATATCCCATTATGTGTCTGTCATACTCATCCACTTCCTTTTCTTTCCGCTCAATGGTAGGTACAAATCTCTCTAATACAGATAATATTCCATCTGCATCTTCCACAGCTGGTAGTTTTGGCCATTGAATTTTTCGACCCTAAACCTACCATCTTCCGTCATTGCTCCCACTCAAACTAGGAACCCTTCTCTCGTCCAAGTTTATCAGCCAAATAGACCTTCGGCTCTAATAACAGTTGTTAGAAAATTATATATTACAGAGCAATGGAACACATAAAATATTGTAGAAATATAAACACAAAAAACGCATAAAACAAGAGAGACACAGATATATGCAGTTCACCCAGTTTGGGCTACATCCATGGAGAAACAACCAATCCTTCTTTTTTATATTATCCAACAAACTGAAGAGATACAACCTACAGTAGATCTGTTGTAACTCCCTCTTCACTCTCAATCCCCTCTCTCTTGCTCACTCAAAATACAGATATACATAGACGTAATACAATTCCCTCATATATAGTGAGGGGTTGCCTTCTAGGGAAAAAGACCCTAACTTAAACATAACTTTTACCGTCAGATCTCCGCCTAATGAACGACCCAGATTGACTATGAAATTAAAACATTTTACAAGGAAATTTTACATCTATTCTTAACTTCGGGGACGCTACCCCCGAAGCCCCCCACCAAGGGGGGCTCCCCAAAGGTCGCAACACCCCCCACCCCCCCGGAACCCCCCTGCAACAAATATTGTATGGGCTACGTTGCCACCCGATTTGAACTGGTGTCCAATGCGGCGATACCTTTGAAGACAGAAGATAATCAAGCTCCACACCCAACAACTAGGGCATCGGTGTACTGAGGGAAAGACCCACTACATAGAGGTATTATTAGGCAGCAATCCACAAGAGGAGGATGTGGATCATGAGGTAGATGAAGGTGAGTGTGGGCATTAGAGATTGGGATGAGGTGGCCCACTACCCCCACCTAGTGGAGGAGTTTTCTCCCATTGGTGGAGTTATTTCTTCACTTCAAGGAGTTTCAAAGTATTTAACACTGAGGATCAGAGGCATAGTACAGTGACAATGTGTATCTATGTTGGTGGACAGTGGGGCAACCCACAATTCTATTGATGCACAGTTGGTGGAGTGTAGAGGAATTTAGATATAGGCTTTCAAGGGATTTTTAGTATTGATTCCAAGGGATAGGACTATGCAATGTACCCAGTATGTTCCCAGCATGACAGTGACCATGGGGAACTATTTGGTGATAGGCCATTTCTTCATGGTGGACATTTTGGAAACCATTGTGGTGATGGGAGTTTAGTGTTTTATTTTCTTGGACGTGTCTCCATTGATTGGAGGAAATTGTAGATGGAGCTCATAGGGCCAAACGGAAAGCTAGTAGTGTTGAGAGGTATGTGTTCATATCTACCCCAAACAGTTTCTGCGCATAGGATGGAGGTTGATTTGAGGCATGGTGACATAAAGTGCGATGTTGAGTTGAGGATCTTAGAGACAGGGGGTGAAGAAGCATAAACATCCAGACATATTGGCTCTGTTGGAGAGGAATTAGGTGGTATTTAGAGGGATTCCACCAGGTATACCACCCAATAAAAGGTTCGAGCAAAAAATTGAGCCTTAGGAAGAGGTACACGTAGTCATCACCACTCCCTACAAACATCCCAAGGCATATCAGGATGAGATTGAGAGATCTATATAGAATTTGTTGAGGTTGTGGCATAGACAGCCTAGCACAAGTCCTTTCACTTATTTTGTAGTGTTGGTGAAGAAGAACGATGGGACCCTTCACATGTGCATATACTACAGGGCCCTCAACAAAAAGATGTTGAAGAACAGGTATCACATTCCATGCATTAATGCATTGATGGATGAGCTTAGAGGATCCAAGTACTTCTCTAAGATAGACTTTCACTCAGGGTACAACCAGATCCGGGAGAGGGAGTAGGACATCCCCAATAGTGTTTTTCATTGCCATTATGGACACTTTGAGTTCTTGGTGATTCCCTTTAGGCCAACCAACACAGAAGCCACGTTTCAGTCTTGCATGAACCATGTGTTCCGCAATTAATTATGATGATGTGTCTTGGTATTCTTTGATGGTATCTTTATATATAACAAAGCTTCGAAGGAGCCCCTTCAACACTTGGAGGAGGTCCTACACATACTAGAGTATCAGTAATTGTAAGCTAAAATATCCAAGTGTGAGTTCGCATTAACGGAGATGCTATATCTTCGGCATGCGATTGGGGAGGATGGAGTACATGTGCATCATGAGAATATTATAGCCATCTTGGATTGGCCTACACCCAGGAATGTGATAGAGTTGAGGGGGTTCATGCCGCATCTGTATATATTATAGGAGGTTTGTGAATCGTTCTTCCCAGTTAGCCACACCCCTTACAGATTCGATGAAGAAAGGTGCTTTTGAGTGTACTGATGTAGTGCAAGAGGCTTTTGAGTGCCTCAAGATGGTGATGAGTATTTTTATTGTTTTGACCCTTCTATATTTTTCATGCCCATTTATCTTGGAGTCTGATGCATCAAGAGAGGGAATTGGAGAATTTTTCTCACAGCGAGGCCACCCCATAGAATTTGAGAGCCAAAAACTTTATCCGCATGAGATAGTGTATCTCATATATGATAAAGAGATACTAGCATTCATTTATGGTTTTGCTAAGTTTCAACAATACTTAGTGGGGAACATGTACAAGGTTAAGACTGATCACAACAGTCTTCAATTTTTCTTAGAATAGCATAACCTACAAGAGAGACAACATAAATAGATAGTAACATCCAAGTATATGATTTTGATATTTTTTATGTCAAAGGAAAGCATAACATTATAGTTGATGCATTATCATGGAGGCTTGCGACACTCTCTTTGATGGATGTCACATAGGGTTGGAAGGCACAACTTTTGGTGGAGTAATCCAAGGATTGGTAGAAATGTGAGATGTTGGATGGTAATCATGGGGATGACAAGTTTTGGGTGATGGATGATGTTATCTATTACAAAGACATGGTTTATTTGGTCGCAGGATCATAGTTGAGGGAGAAAACGTAACTCATGAATCAACTTTGGTAAGGCATAAGGGATTCTACAATATTTACATGACCATTAGGGAGTGTTTCAGTTGGTGGGGTCTTAAGGAGGATGTTCTGAGGCATGTCAGGGTGTGTGATGCATGCTAAAGGAACAAGGGAGAGCACACACATCCGAATGGGTTATTACAACCTCTTCCTATTCCTAAGAGGAAGTTGGACAGTATATCGATGGATTTTATTACAAGATTCCCAACAGTATATGGGAGTGATTTCATCTATTTGGTTGTTGAAAGACTCACGAAGTTTGCACCCTTTTTCACAATTCTAGCTTGATCTCAACATCATAGGTGGTTGACTTGCTTTTCTAGGAGGTGTTTAGGTTGCATGGGCTTCCTAAGACCATTGTATGTGACATGGATGCCAGATTTATGGGGGGATTTTGGCAGGAGTTATTTCTCCTTGTGGGCATGAAGCTAACTCCCAACACTAGCTACCACCCTCAGATAGACGGGAAGACGAAGATAGTAAATAAGTGGCAGGAGGGATATTTGTGCAACTATGTGACTCAATAACAAAGAGCACGGGTGAAGCTTTTGCACCTTGGGGACTATTGCTACAACACCACATATCATAGGTCCATAGGTATGACACCCTTTTGTGATGTATATGGTTACAATGCATTGACGTTTACTGATGTGGTTTTTGGATATAACAGAGCTTCAAGGGAGAAATATTGGATACAGGAGAGCCAAGATATCCTTAGAGCACTCAAGGATAACTTGCAGATGGCACAAAACTAGCAGAAGTTATATGAAAATAGGGGCATAATAGAGTGACATTTTGAGGTGGGAGATTTGGTTTTACTAAGATTGCAACCATATGATTATTCCACACTGAAGCAGCAGGGAGTTCATAAGCTCTGTCCTCATTTCTATGGGCCATATAGGGTGATCCGAGAAGTTGAAGATGAAACTTATGAATTGGAGCTTCAACCATGAAGCAGGGTGCATAATGTATTCAATGTCTCTTTCCTCAAAAAAAAATTGGGAATGAGTGATAGTTGCCACAAATTCACCACCATTAGATGATGAGAGGCATTTGATCTTGATACTAGAGGCTATTTTATAGGAGAGGGAGAGGAAGTTTAGGAGAAACACCATTAGAGAATTCCAAGATGACGTCACCTTGGAGGGAGAACAAATTTTGTAGCATCCAACACTACAGTTTTTTTGACGATACGGGACCCGTCAACATGTCAAGGGATCTCCCAGGTAAGAAATCCCAACTAGACCCTAGACCATTTGGAGTTGGAGTCCTAGCAGTGGGTGATAAAGTAATGCCTTGACCATGGTAGCTCACAGAGGTAAGTAAGATAACTTTTTTGGAAGCAAGTGTATGACCTTGCAGCGAGTCAAGTGAGATGCATGTGGGTTCTAGCACATAGAGGGTAAAAGGAAGTGATTCCTTTAGAAGCCTATAATAGTACACAGCCTGAAAGGAACACACGAGTGGAATGACATCACAGGCTGCAAGTGGAATAGTCCACAATCCAAAATAATGGGCTAATACAACAACACATCTGCAACAAGATTCATACAATTTCATACAAAATAGTTCATACACAAATGCATAAGTTAAACAACATACATTGCTAAAGTAACCGGAATAGTCGAACTACGATAACAACATATGCATGAAAAAGTGTTGGCTCAATCATATTATTAATTGAAAGTTCCATCCATACATACACCATTGACAACCACTAGCCCCAACAGTGGAACAAAACAGTCAACACCACTTGCTCCTCCAAAGAGATGTACTCGCTCTACGCTGTGGAAAAGCCAAGGCTCTTCAAAATACTCTCCAAGCCTTCTCTAAGCAATGCCTAGCCAAAATATTGGCTCCCAAAAGCCTGTACTATGAGTTATGAGGTTTTGTATATAGAAAAGGGTGGGGTGACCCTTGACATCCCCCTTTGACTCTTGGACTACCCTCATGACTCATCACATTACATACACTCTTCACATTCCACTAGTGACACTTGGAATTTTACTTACAACATATTTAAATAATATAATTTCCACATATACCCATGTGGGAAAAAATAGGCTTGAGTCAGCCTAACAAGACAAACAACATCATTTGGGGTCTTGGGAAAAGACCAACTCGGTAACCTCCTCATGGTGGTCTTTGCTGAATAACTAATACCAAGCTTGGTACCGTGTTATGGTGTCCCTGTACTATTTGGTGATGTCTTTATCGAAGCGGACTCTTACCTCCATGGCTTCCAGGTATATGGTTCCGAAAACTCTATCCAGTTCATCTTGAAGCATGCGCAACACTATCCTAAGTGTGGTTGGACGACTGATTTACTTCTGCATTTTCCTTGCACTTAGATGCAAGTCATCACTGTTGGCTTCTCACATCAACTACTCTATGTACCTGTCGACCTCCAGCATGACTTCGTTCTTCCTCATGGCTTGATTGAGGGTTTTGATTGAAGGGATCTTGTGTGTCCTCACTATGACATCCATACTCCTGTAAAACCATGCATAGGAAGCCTCAATGCTAGTGATGAGTGAAGCGAGATGCTCATAGTTACATATCAACATCTGAATTGTGCTTATTCTAGCTCTTCCTGTGGCTTCGTCATCTTGTGCAAGTAAAGTGGGGCTCCCTCATACTTCATTATCCATTCCTATACATGCATAATAGCAGCATGGATGTCTTTCCATTAGGGGATTTTTGAGGTATAAAATGGGCCTCCTAAGAAAATTATACAATAATAGTGGAAACAATAAAATAATATTAGATGGCATCATCAAATTTTAGAGGGAAAAAAGTGAAAACTACTTTTTCAACTCGTAATTTCGACTTATCGCCCTATGGGTTTACTCAAATTTCGAGTGTAAACACTCATTGGATGCATAATTTGATTCCTCATACAAGGAGTACCCATGTTGCATACTGTCAATGGACCCTGCTGCATGAAAAATGAGAAATACATGAAAAATGTTATTGCAATCACGTTTTTTGATGTATTTCTCATGTTTCGTGTAGTAGGGTCCTTCAAAAGTATGCAACATGGGTACTCTTTGGATCAGGAATTAAATTTTTCATCCAATGAGTACTCCTCGAAATTTGAGTAAAATCTTAGGGAGATAAGTTGAAAATACAAGTTGAAAAATTAGATTTATTATTTTATTATTTTTAAATATTTTTACTTTTTTACTCCAAAAATGGTGAATCAT
>APFE031197238.1:58230-83076 GCA_000404065.3 Pinus taeda
GTTTTTTTGTTATTTTTTAATTTAATTTTCATGTTTTTTTCTTCTTATAAACATTTGCGTATTGGCTTTCCTCATCAACTCAACTAGAATTATAGCATCGAGAAAAGAATTATCGGAGGTTGGCAAGCTTATTATGAGCTTGAAAACAATTGTAAGTCAACCAATCTTTAGATTTGGAGTAAAGAAAGGTTCATTTTTAGACTCTCATCACCCTGTTATCTTATACAGATGTAAAGTTTAGGGTTGTAGTATATCTAGGAAGTCATGGAGAAAGATTGAGATGATCCAAAAGCAATTCATAACCTATAACCTCAAGATTAAGGGAAATACTCCCTATCCTATCCTCTTGATCGAAGCTAGGTTGTCCCCCATTGAGCGTGCGGCTATGTTTAGATATCTTATGTATAAGAAGAAGCTTCACAATATGGAATCCAAGAGGCTCCCAAAAATTGTTTCTAGCTTTAGTCAAAACTCCTGCCTATGCCTCAAGCACAGGTGGCATCACGATGCATAGTGTTGGCTCAACCTATGGGGGATTAAGGAGGAGATCATCGTGGGAAGCAAGGAAAATATAAAATATACTATTACCTCTAGTTTTAAGGACAAGATGGGGGATGCTAAGGAGTTGGAGGGTAAAAGGAAGCTAAGGTACTATAAGGCGGTGATCAACCCCACCCTCGATAACTAGAATTATCTCTCTATGGTGACTAGCACTAAGAAGAAAACGAATATTTCTAGGATTAGAACTAACTCTCATGAGGTTTGGAGTGAGATCGAGAGACTCCCTAGGATGATATAATTTGTCAGATTTGTGATACTAAGAAGGTGGAAGATGAAAAGCACTTCCTTTTAGACTACCCGACTATTACCCACATCTACTCTCAATTCCCTATCATCAACCACACCTCAAATCTTCTTGACTTATTAAGTCATCCCAACTATAACAATCTTGAAATGCTTCTTTCCCTACTCTTTGATCAAAGAAACAAGATTTTGAAGAATGAAAATTAGGCTCTCTTTTCTTGAGGTCCGATAGGCCACATTGGTCTCAGTGGATGTTAATCATTATCATTGATTTTTTTGGTTTGTTTTTTAATTAGTTTTTTTTTTTAATTATTTTAAATTATTTCATTTTTAAGTTCTTTTGAGTTAATCCTCTATTTTTTTTAAAAATTATGCTTGTTCTAATTTATTTATTTATTTTATAATTTGTTATCTTTTACATGATAATTATGTTTTTTTCTACATTTTTTTTTGTCTTTTCTACATATATTTTTAATGTTTTTTTTTTTGGAAAAAAAAAAAATTGAAAATTCCATTATAAAAAAAACATTGCAAAAAAAACTTGAAAAACACATGTTTGGAAAACCCTTCAAAAAATTACATCCTACGATGAAAAGCAAGAAGAGAAATAAGACAACTTGAAAAATCGTTAAATAATCGACATTTAAAAAACAATTGTGCATACATAGGATATAAGAATTTTAAAGTGTCAAAATTGTCTTTAAAAAACAAATATTGATGCTTTTCAAAATCCACATGAAAAGCACCAACATTTAGAAAAAATATCCACACTTAATACATTAGAAAATTTAAAGTGTCAAAAATAAGCCCTCTAAAAAAAGGGGTTGACTTTAAATCAACATGTTTCAAAATCAACATGAAAATCACTAACATTAAAAAAATATATATATACTTGATACATAAAAAATCAAAAATCAAAAATCAAAAATGTGCTCCCAAAAAGAAAAAGTGTATTCCGAATTAGCTTCAAAATTGGATCATTTTTTTGCTACCTCAAAAAAACAGGTAATCGTATTAGTTCTCATTTCAAAGTTTACATTGTTTAGAGCTCCAACTTTCTGTATGGACTTTGTCTCGTGTAAACCGACTCTAACTCCTCTGGAAGTATTGTTCAATTCTTTGATCATCATGGCTTCCTCACTAGCTTGAGTTAAATATACAGTCTGTGCCATTTTATCGATTGGTCAGC
Source organism: Pinus taeda (assembly GCA_000404065.3). Taxonomy (NCBI): domain Eukaryota; kingdom Viridiplantae; phylum Streptophyta; class Pinopsida; order Pinales; family Pinaceae; genus Pinus; species Pinus taeda. The sequence goes on from APFE031197238.1 coordinate 60,224, forward strand.
ACATATACCAAGCCAAGTCAACTGAGTTGTTTCGATTGGGGATGAGGGGTATATTGATGCACAAGTAATGTAAACTGTGAGAGCTTAAGTTTCATCTCTAGTGTTGCTCCACTGCTAGCAGGCCTGGACAGTACCCAATAGAGTCACTTTAGTAACACAAGCATCGCTTCGTTGCCAACGAGCCTAGACAATACCCCGATGGAGTTACTTGCTTCGCCTCTCTGCGCAGGAATCCTCTATCTTCTTTCTCCTTTATTTACTTATTACTATTATTATTTTTTTTCCATTTTTCATTTTCCAGAGAACTGTGCATAGGCACTTATTTATTTCATGAGGGAGAAGAGGGACCCTGACTTATTAAGAGCAAAAGAGGTTGTCCCTTTAGAGAAGAATGTTATATATACCTCTGACATACTTGTTAAGGTTTCCCCCCTCACCTTACTCTACTTGACTGAGTTGACAATGGTTAACTAAATATAGAAAAAACTATTAGAGTAGGTGGTACTAGTTAAAAGTGCAAGCGTTGTGTTTTCAACAAGACTTGCTCTAAACAGAACATATTTTCCATCAGGCTATCATTGACTGGAGAATGCAAGTTCTTCATAAAGAGAGGGGATAATAGATAACCAAATGTTGATAGTTGTACAAGTCCTCTTCTACATCACCCTGCTTATCTCAAGATCCAAACACATTTTCATGTGAAACTAATGCTACGGGTGCATAGCAAGAAAACAAAAAAGGAAGAAAAGGACAGAAGAAAAATAAAAACAAAGAAAGTAAGCAAAGTCAAACATGAAAGCAAAAAAAAAAGAAAGAAAACACTACCCCTACTCCTAACATAGATAGTGCATGGGCCTACTCACATGAAGTGATATTTCCAATGTAGCCACCAACACATTGATTGGCCCATGTTGGCGAAGGCATGGTTGACAAGAAATATATTCAGGTAAACCAACACATAAGAAAGATAAAAAAAACTAAGACCAACACACTGAAAGTTTAAAAGAGTCCACAGAAAAGATAAGAATAAAAGCGCAAGACAAACACTTTGTAGTTGTACCGTGGTGAAGCATCACACTATGCATAGACAATAAGCATGTACACTCTTTTGACCTTGACATATGAGAAAACATGTAGAACGAAGAAAATTTGTGCTTAGCAACATGACTTGCTATGTATGACTCCTCTAATGCATGAGCAATAGGATTGTGCGATTCTGGTGGAGGAAGTGAAATATGTGGATCATATTGACTTTCAACGCAACCAGGAGAGTGATGAGGAGCCTAGGGTGTTTTAATTATGATTGGAAGTGGAACTAACCTCAAGACTGCGAGAACCTGACATAACCATTAGGTCGGGTGGAAGAGCCTTGACAATTTGAGGGGTTTCCACTTCATCAATGGGTAGATAATCAAGATCGATGGCTTGGACAGATCAACATCAAGTGAATCAGCATCGTGATCGAATGAAGAAGTAAGGAGATCACAACAACCATGATCAGAAAAATTGAGATGTACATTGGCATCCTCATCATCTGACGAATCATACAAAGGGGTTGATGAGAAACAAAAATTTTCAACCTTTGAATTTTTGGAAATGAAAGAGGATAGATTCAGTGGATTCAGAAAGATATATTTATCCTCACTACAACCAAATGACGATCTGACATCCTATGCATCTTGTGAATGATCGGAAATAGAAACATCCAGGAATGAATTTTCAAAAGACAAATCAGAAATGGAAGGATCACAGAAGACGTCAAGATTGAGTGGATGAGGTGCTGGCAGAAGGAGTTCATCCTTCACTACAAATTCTTCTTCAGATTCCCACACATACTCATCAAAAGTGACAACACAGGTCAACTACTCAACACCAACTATGTCCACAACTTGATCCTCATGAACATCACATGCAATGTCTGGAATGGACGAACGCAAGACACCAAAATCCAGAGGATCAACAGAACGAGAGGAAGGAGGTTGAGAAAACGAGTTCAATTTACAACCAATAGGATTTCAGTCCAAATCTATGCATCTATCTAGAGCATGTGGGATGGGATGAGGTGACAGTTCAATAGAAGGGTTCACAACATCTCCCACCTCGTCTTACGGAGCTAGAGCTATTTGATGAGGAGCAGACGAAGGGTTGCTTGTGACATAAACCTTGTTCGTCTTAGATTTGGCAGCTCTAACACCGAGGTATACTGGGAGGGGTTAAAATGATTCTAACTCGTGAGGATTTTTAGATATGTGAATAAGATACTGAAACTGTTCCTTGAGAAATTTCTAATCAGTTTCATATTCAGGGATTTTAAAAGCAAGATTCAAGAAGTGATATTCATCAGGGTCTTTCCATAATTTCAAAAAACAATTGTTGGGTTCTTTGCAGTCATAATGATAGAAAGAACCGATTAACTCTCTGATCAGATTATCATACAAGTGAATGGATGTTATGTTGAATGTGTGACACCATTGGTCAACATGCCCATCGAGCGTGTAAGCGAACATCCCAGATATTCAAAGCAGAATTTGAGGACTCATCTTGTCATTTGGCCCTCCTTCTAGCACCAAAAATGTTGACGGTGCTGGACACGCCAACATGTCAAGGGATCTCCCTCGTAAGAAGTTCCAACTAGACCTCAGACTGTTTGGAGTCGAAGTCCTAGTAGTGGGTAGTCAAGTAGTGCCTTGACCGTGGTAGCACACAGAGGTAGTTATGATAACTTTGTCAGAAGCAAGTGTATGACCTTGAAGCGAGTCAAGTGAGATGCATGGGGGTTATAGAACACATAGGGGAAAAGGAAGTTCATCCCTTATAATCTTGTAATAATATGCAGCCTGAAAGGAACACACGAGCGAAACGACATCACAGGTTGGAAATGGAATAATCCATAATCCAAAGTGACAGGTTAATACAACAACAAATCTGTAACAAGATTCATACAATTTCATACAAAATAGTTCATACACAAATGTGTAAGTTAAAAAACATACATTGCCAAAGGAACTTGAATAGTCGAACTATAATAACAACATATGCATGGAAATGTGTTGGCTCAGTCATATTATTAAGAGAAAGTTCCATCCATACATACACCATTGGCAACTACTAGCCCTAATAGTGGAACATTATAGTCAACACTTCTTGCTCCTCCAAAGAGATGTACTCGCTCTACATTGTGGAGAAGCCAAGGCTCGTCACAATACTCTCCAAGCCTTCTCTAAGCAATTCCTAGCCAAAATATTGGCTCCCAAAAGGTTGTACTATGAGTTATGAGGTTCTATATATAGAAAAGGGTGGGGTGACCCTTGAAATCCCCCTTGGACTCTTAGACTACTCTCATGACTCTTCACATTACACAGTGACTATTCACATTCCACAAGTAACACTTGGAATTTCACTTACAACAATTTACAATAATACAATTTCCACATATACCAATGTGGGACAAAATAGGCTTGAGTCAACCTAAAAAGACAAACAACATCATTTGAGGTCTTGGGGAAAGACCAACTTGGTAACCCCCTCATGGTGGTCTTGATTGAAGAACTGATACCAAGCTTGGGATTGTGTTATCGTGTCCTCATACTGTTTGGTGATGTCTTTATCGAAGTAGACTCTTGCCTCCATGGTTCTGAGTATATGGTTCTGAAACCTCTGTCTAGGTCATCCTGAACCACCAATGTATGTTTTCATTTTCTTTGTGCTCAAATGAAATTCATCACTAGTTACTTCGCACGTCAGCTACTCTATGTACCTGTCGACCTCCATCATGACTTTATTCTTCCGCATGGCTTGAGTGAGGGTTCTGATCGAAGGGATCTTATGTGTCCTCACTATTACATCTAGACTCCTATACAACCTTGCATAGAAAGCCTCAATGCTGGTGGTGAGTAGAGGCAGCTGCTCATAGCTCCAGATCATCTGAATTCATGCTTTGTCTAGCTCTACATACGGCTTCATCATCTTGTACAAGTAAATTGGGCCTTCCTTCTACCTCATTGTCCATTCTTGTACATGTGCAATAGTAGTGTGGATGTCTTTGAGAGCTTGGGTTGTCTTTGTGCATTCCTGCTGAAAAATGTATAGATGTACAACCGCTTTGTGTAGGGTGACAAATTTGTTATACAACATATACATGGTGGTGTCCATGGTTGATATCTCCATAAGTATTTCTTTCTTCATTTCTTCCATAGAGGATCCTGCAGACTGCTCTATGCTTTGCATGTCCTCTGCAAGTCCTTCGTCATCCAATCGTTCTTTGCTATCAAGAACTTCACTGTCGAACTCATGGCTTCTGCATAAGCTCAAGAAGCCTCGACCATTGCAGTTGGATGTCTTATGACATCTGACACAATCACCATTTCCCCTATGTGCACAAGTGATGTGTGATCATCCAGGAGCTACTTTCTTCATGCTTGTACAATCATGCGATGTGACTTATCTAAAGACAGATTGTACACATCCATCTCGGGATCATCATCAAGGAGAAAAACCTATCCTTTCTCGCTCGGGACTAGTTGTGATTTTGGAGGTGGCGAAGGCTGTGATGTGACCTTGGATGCTTTCAGCATGAGATCAATGTCTTGGTCTTGTGGCTCCTATTCAATCTCCATGTTTGTTGCTTCAACCCGTTAAGCAATTTTCTGAACGTGCACCTACTCACCCTCTTCTTCATTGGTTGACTACTATTCTGTCTCAACCTATATAGGCACAGTTTTCGTTGTCAATGTGCCTTATCTTTCCTCCTATTCATATTTCTTCTTTTCTTCCCTTTCTCTCCTCCTAAGCTCTTGCTATACTTTCAACTTCTTTTATGTTTCTTGCAACTTCCTCTTTTCATCTTCCAAGCTTTGCTTCTCTCTCTTCCTCCATTCTACTCTCCTTTTGCATTGTCGCCTCTTTGCCTCTATCTCCAAACATACTGTCACAACAAGAGGATCATCTTTGAACTTGTAGCTTTTCTCAGCCTATGTGCTCTCGGAAATATTCCTCTTATGTTTGTCTTGTGTCAGCTTTTTGTTCACTGTTGTTGTTGGTATTGCTTCTTGTGGTATTGCTTCCTACAGTACTGATTTCCATTCTACAGTTATGTTGACCAGTTTATTGAGCCTAGAGGAGTTGTAGCAATACCTCCAAGGGTATTCCTCTAGCCAATGACATGTCCCATGGATCCATGGGTAATACACCTTCTCACAGTGGTTCTTTCATATGCAGTGGGGGTCATATGGATTTAAACTCTTGGTGTTGAACCCAAACTTCCTCAAGTCCTCGGCCTCGGTATCCACATCCTTAGAGGTACAAATCTCATACAACCCAATCCGCAATGGAAGATTAGGCCAAGGTGCCTTCTTCCTCCTCTGTGATCCTATTGATAACCCTATGGAGATGTGATATGAAACCTCTTACATGACCAACTTGTCCATGGCAAACCTCGGTAGTTCATGCAGACGCTTCTTTGCACTAAACATCTTGATGAAGCTGTCACTGGGTGAGGCATACCAGTCTGCAATGTTAAACAATGTTTGCATCACTTCTTGGGACATGCAAGGTGGATCTTGTTTGAATATCATCCTATCCAGCGGGGTGATGAAGTGGTCAAATAGCCTTGCCATGACTCCTCAGTAGCTGCACTCAGAGACAAACTTGCAATAGATGTTCACAACATCCTCTTATGGTGTCCATGTCCAACACATTTTAGGGAACTATTGTTGGGAATAGATTGAATCAAGAAGGTACGCAGACATAAATAACCTTTCTTTCTCATCCTTAGGCAGACTCTGGGCATTAGACACATGAACTTTCAGCTGAAGAGCCAACATTTATGACCAGTTGAATGGCCTTGCTTCATTTTCCAACTAATCCAATATAACCGCCCAACTCTACAGGAAGGTCTCCTTGATCTCTTAACCATACAAGCAGCTTGCAAATATGACCAAGAGTTGGTAAGCCTTCTTGAGTGACTTCATCTTCTAGACCTGTTTACGTGTCGCTCTAAACTTCGATCGCTCTTTTACCCAATGCTTCATGATGTCTCTAGTGTTCACATTGTTGTTGGGAGTGAAGAATAATGCATACATGTGGTTCATTGGCTACCGCAAGTGATACATTTGATGGTTTTTTCCCTCCTGAAGGTGGCAATTTTTGTTCCACTAGTATTTATCAGTGTCATCATCTTGGGATTGGTATGTGAGACAACCCAGTGAATGATATCTACACACGGGAAGGCGGGGTGCATGCAACCCTATACAAGACTGACTTGTGGATATTGACATAGACTTGTCAATATTTTAGATCTTCCTCGAAGCTACCTGAAAATATTTACTTTACTTCTTGCCATGTAATATTCATGTCCTTCTCTATGAACAATAGTGTGTCTACATAGATGGGTAGGGTCATTGGCACCTATTCAACTACATCTCTAGTGTTTCTCTCTACACTATCCTTTGATCTAGCTCTCTTGGAAACCATGCTGCTTGTACTGCTCAGAAGCTTCTCTACAACTGATGTACCTAGAGATAGAGCGGACACACACAACAAGAAAATGTCAACTTAAAAACACAAAGCAATTCGAGGGCCTATCAGGAAAGAAACTAGGCAACTACTGGGCAAGATTGCACAATTGCGACTCTTAGAGGTGTGAGACTGTCAGTTGAATCTACGTATTGTGCAGTCCCAACTTCTAGTGAGAGGCACTAATGACTGGAATTTCAAAGAGCGTAATCTAGTATGGCTTCATGTGGATTGGAACTACACAATATGCAGTTTAGTCTGGCTTGATGCTAGCTAGGACTGCACATTATGCAATCCCAGTGCATAAGAATTGGGAACGACTCCTAGAACTACACAGAGCATAGCTGGAGACAGTTACTGACAACCTCTACTCAATTCCTATTTCCATGGTAGGGCCTTGAGATACAGAAATGCGTAGTGCATGTCGGGAAGAGCTAGATCTCAGCCAAGTCAGTGTAGATCTGCCTAAGGTCAACTTGAAAATAAGTAGATCTAAATGCATGAGTGAAGGATGGTGCATATCTGAGTTTATTGTCATGCATGCAATCAAAGCAAGTACATAAATTAGTCAAATAGACGAACAACGAAGCTTGTGAGGAGAGTCCCCACAACGGCAACCATTAGTGAAAAAATGGGGATATGCATGTGACGCTTAAGAACAACAATGAAAAACTTGAAACAACACTTCTACAAGTTAAACCAAACTAAAACACTAGTGGTAATTCAATAAAGCATGCAAAACAACACTCACACAAGTGAAGGAAACAAAAGTGACAGAAAAAGTAACGAAAGATCTGAAAATAAAAACTTACCCGGAAAAGTTGTGTTGATCATGCCGAAGGTTCCTAAATGCCTCGGTAATTCCAAAGCTTGAAGATAGAATGTGAAAAAGGGCTCCGACATCTTCCATTAAATAGATTTGATATATTTACGGTTTACGATGTGCATGCCAAAAATCTAGGAAAAAGAAACAAGTGGCAGAAGTTTTCTAAAATTAACTCAAGTGTAACTCCCAGTGCTAAAAATAGATCCCTATTTTTTAGGGATTCTTTTTTTTTTTTGATTTTTTCTTTTTAAAGAAAGGCTGCCATGCATGCATGGAGAAATTGGGATGTTCTGGAGGGAACTGGCCAACTTGTCGGCACATGCATTGGGCAGCACCTGAGGCAATGCTTCTGCACAATTCCTGGGTTGAGTGGCTCTAGCTCCCTCTCATGCTTTGTGTAATTTCCCAGCTGAAGACAAGATGTCAACTAGTTTTGCACAGTTATAAGGTTGAAGCTCACTACTAGGCTAAACAGCGGAATTCTTGAGAGTAAGGCAGGCTACCCTTTAGGACTACAGAGATTTCCAAGGCAGCGCAAGAACTGGTTTCAACCAATTCACGAGGTCATCTTGTGGTTAGACAGCAAAACAGGTAAGAAAGAAGAAGTTGTAAACTAAAAGATCAACTCAATTGAAAGCATAAATACTTGAGTAGTGCAAGACAAGTTGCTAAGATTTAAGGAGGGAGGCTCCAAAACAAAGTGAAGGTAAAGTTTTGGAGAGTGGTTGTAGCTGCTACAACAAGTTGGTTAAGGACATGGAACATTTCGAAGGGAGGAATGTCATGTCCCCAATTAAAAAATTTAACAAGGAAATTCCTAATTTTCCAATTTTGGTGATTAATGTATATATTTAGGTAAATAAAATTAGGAGAAATAAGTTGTGGAGATATTAAATAAATTTTTGAGAAAAAAATGGTTGGGACTTAGGAAAAGAAAAACAATTAAAGTGATCATAAGTTTTGGACATTACCAAGAATGGAAATTAAACAATGGGAAGAATCAAACCATGGTATCAAATCATAGTGTGAAGAAATTGAACCATGATATGAGGAAGGGAAAGCAACAACGAAGGGAAGGATGAAGCCTCATTTTGATCATTCTAGTTTGGCATTTCATTTATGATTTGGAAGGTTTGCTTGAGTTACTAAACCAAGTCAACCAATGCTACTTAGCACAGGGATTTCCAAGCAGAAAATCCCCTCTCTTTTCAATGAACCTATAGTGTCACCCTAGGAGAGAAATTTGGAGTTGATTGGATACTTGTAACAACCCATAATTTAAATATACAATGAATTAGATCAATTATGAGATTTACAATCAACACGCAACCATTCAACTAATTATCATAGAATTTTGAAACATGAGAAAAGACAATTTACTTGTAGTGATGATATTCTTTACTTGTGATTTTGGAGTTGAACACTATTTGAATCCTGATAATTGCAACAAATTTTTAGGTACGACTCTCCACCGACCTATAGGATCAGTTGTACTTAATATTTCTACAGCTGACCACCCCTTAGCCCTCAATCAACATACTACTACCAGGGAATTCTTTGTCTCACAACCCTTTTCTCCCAAGAGAATGGATGATGGAAAGGATGAAGCTCATCCTCCTCATTATACATTAGATAGACCAAAATATGGAAAGAGGTATGCATGCACACATTCTGTGTCAATATGCAACTTTTATTTCTTTATTTTAAGTTTTACTTTATTTAATATTTATCTTAATTTAACTCTTTCTTATTTTATTCCTTTTCACTTTTCTCTAAATCTACTTTTTTTTTTACTATTTTTATATTTTGCTTATATGTATATTTATTTAGAACTCGAGTTTATTATTTACTATTTTATTTATTTATTATTATTATTATATTCTCTTCATTATTTATTTACTATTATTATCTTTTCTTTATTATTTATTATTTACTTGTATTATTTTATTTTGTTACTTATTACTTCATGTTTTCCCTACACCCTCAGTTGAATTAGTATAACCAATAGGTATCGAAAGTTTCCACAATACGCAGGAAATCCCAAAGAATTTTTGTCCTTTTTCCCAACTTTCAAAACCACGCATAAGCCTCATCAGCGTGTACCATCGCCCAAGGCTCGTGCCCGACTCAAACCTCATCTTCCCTATGGCAGGTACCTACCTCAATACTCCATGCAGTAGTACTCTAGGCATCTCAAAAGGTTGGCCCACTCCCTCCACACTTACTAAGGTGCACAACCTTAAGAATCGAAGTCCTTACACCCCCACTAGACTTCAGCATCCCAATCCAATATCAGGTACTTGACCTCCTCAAGATGGTCTCATAGCCCCTCAAGACTTATTCATCTAGAGCTACACAAGACAAAGGAATCACTGACATATGTAGTGTTGATTGAGTTTGTCCCCAACCCATATGGTGTTACATATTCTCCCTCGCAAGTATGGGCCCCCACGATATCATCAAATAAACCGCCTCTCTCATCCCATTTGTGGAGTTTATGCTAGTCACCACATCTCAAAATGCATCCAATGCATTATAATGATGGTATAATCACCACATTTTGAATAGTAAAGAATTGCATGCTCATGCATGTCATAAAATATGTATGCAATTACCACATGCTTCACATCATAATACCATCATAAGTTATAACATAAACATATCGACATCAAATACATATCATCACATAATGAACCACATGTCAATATACCACATATCATAACATCATAATCCCTATGCATATCATATTCATCATGGCCATCCACATTGTTATCATAACAACTAAATAAATAAGAAACACATGTGCATCATTATCCTCATACCATCATATCATGAAAAATCATTAATATGAGAATCATCTCAATACTTATTAGATACAGAACAATAATATACTATAAGCATCCTTATAATGATTCATTAGAAAAAAACCAGTTTCATTTGCTTATCTAAAAATGAATACTAACTATAAAGTAAGATTATTCAACATCCATCTAGGATCTCGATTATCTCATGAATTCTATTATATTACTTTTCAATATTCATTTCCACTTTTATCAACTAAGAAGTTGACCATTTACATTGTAGGTACACTTATTTAAGTACATCATTAAATTTCAAATGAGCCTCATTTTCTTGAGACTTATTCTTTTTTCATGTAATCTTCCTTCCCCAAGGAAATTTTAGTGAAATTCATTGTTAAGATATTACCAACTGTATAAATATTCTTTAAATCATCAATATCAAATTAAAATTCCATGATCACTATACATACTTTTCTTACTCAAATGGAAAAGATACACTAGGTCATCATTATTTAAGTCTTGTGTGATGCTTGTTGTCCCTTAGTGATTTACCCGTCACTTGTGTAATTTTCATTGTTCATCAAAAAAAAAAAATATCATCAAGTTCCTATCTCAATACCTCTTGATCTCTTTACCTTAGGCTCAGCCTTGTTCATTGTCCATGAAAATTTTAAATATGTGGTGTTTTGTGGAAACAACTTCTTTTAACTCTACTGAAACAAAACTTGATAAGTTACTCTATTTGAAGTATTACTCAGGAACAAGGAGTGAAGATCAATCATGTACAAGCTCTATTAGTTGACTCTCAATTATTTTGTCAATATGTACATAATACTTCTCATGGTCTCTTTATAAAATTTCTAACATCATTCCTTCTTATACTTCCCTTATGTATCTATCTAATACTCTTTTTGTTCGACTCGTCATTCTAGGTTGGTCATTATCATGAGGCTATCATTCATTTTCATCATTAGAAGTATTGTAGTTCCTCCATTTACCCCTTCTCCATATGGTAACTTCATCAAATATCATTACTTAGATCTTTCCCTTCATTCTTAAAATTGGTGTTCTCCTTATACTTATTTTTCCTTCTTCTTATTTGAATAATATGTTTATAGTCCTTCCAAGAGTGGATACATACTATATTAAGATATGTTGCTTTCAGTTATGACTTCATTGATGTGTACTTCCATTAAATTGTACTATTATTCTCCCAGTTATTATTTTTAGCCTTTTTAAAACCTTGGGATATCTCAAAAGAGCATGGGTCTTTGAAATTGTTGTTAGCATAGATTTTAGCATCAATTCATCCCAAAAAAAATGGACTAGGTGACGCTACTTTTTTCTAGTTCAACAATTTATTATATTATTTTTCGTCTCCTCTCTAACAGGTCATGTTGCTAGGGATGTTTCTTACCATATCACTTATACTACATGTAGATGACACTGCCACTACAGGTAGATGATACCATAACTAAATGCAGCTCAAAATCGAGATCATAAATGTAATAATTAATTTTCCTACAATGTAATTTACAAAATTGTAACCACCCACAAAATCATATTTTCAAATAAAAGTATCTTCATGTGAAAACAAAATTAACAATCTAAAATACATGTGAACATATTCATTATTGAATCATAATTTCATGAAAAAACTATGAATTTAACTACTTATTTTATTAAATAATTGTTGAATACTCAATATATTGGAAAATCACATATAATATTTTTATATTAATAACTAAACCATGAAACTAACTTCCAAAATATTTGTCTTTAAAATAAAAATACAATTTTAAACCAATCAATATAAATCATAAAAGTAAATAGGGTAAGAAAATCAATACACTTCAACCTTTCATTTTTTTGGTAATAATCACTATTAAACGCTCACTTACCACTTTTTACAATTTATAATTTCTTAGTCATTAGTATGTTATGAACAAATGGTTAAACTCATTAATTTTACCCTTTAAACTTACATATAAAACTAACTTAAATTTAATTAAAACTATTTAACCATAACACAACTCTCCAACACCTATATATAACTCTCCAACCCCATAACAACTTCATTTATTTATTTTAATGACTTTTCAACCCCTTTCCATCTTATAACCAGATTTAAATACATAAAAATATGTTTAAACAGATATCTTATAAATTACTACTATTTCAAATACACATAAATACGTCCTATAAACGTTCCAAATTATTCCTATAAAAGTCATACTGACCATAATGATTTCTTCTTAACGGCTTCATTTGAAATGCATCATATGCACTCATTAAATCTGTATAAAGTAATAATTACATAAAACAAAAGGCAATGTAATTGTTAAATAGGCATATGGATTAGTGTGTTTCACATTGGATTAATGTGTTCGACGATTTTTCACAACCCCAAAATTATATACATTTTAAATAAATTAATATAAATTAACCATTTCCATATTGTTAACATTATTAATGGGCATTGATTTAATCCCTTGTAAATATTTGATTTAAAATTTAAAATATTACGTAATAACACCGATTGATAATATCCATATAATTAATGCCCACATATTATTTATAATATTATGTATTATAAATAATTAACATCCACGTAGTGATAATTTTTAAATAATAGCCTTTATTGATAGGGCCATTTTTGAAATGTTAAAAATAAATTTATTAACTTTCATTATTGTGAATTTAATAAGGGAATATAAGTGGGTTATAAATTTATTTATTTAATCAAGATATTTTTAACTAAATTAATAATTCATTGTATAATTAGATCTTAACTAAAATCGTATGTTAGGATTTATAGACTTCAGGTTTGCAATTTTGCTCTGATACCATATGTAACAACCTACAATTTAGATATACAACTAATTAGATCAATTATGTGATTTACAATCAACACACAACTATTCAACTAATTAACATAGAATTTTGAAACATGAGCATAGACAACTTACTTGTAGCGATGATATTCCTTGCTTGCGATTTCGGAGTTGAACGTTATTTGATTCCTGCTAACCGCAACAAAATTTTGGGGACAACTCTCCACTCAATTGTAGGCTCAGCTGCACTTAATAATGTTATAGTTGGTCACCCCCGAGCCTTCAATCAACGTACTATTACCAGAGAATTCTTTCTCTCACAACACTTTTCTCCCAAGAGAATGGATGAATCTCATCCTTCTCATCATCCATTAAATAGACCAACATATGGAAAGGGGTCTACATGTACACATTCCATGTGTCAACATGCAACTTTTATTTCTTTATTTTAAGTTTTACTTTATTTAATATTTTTCTTAATTTAACGCTTTCTTATTTTAATTTTTTTTACTTTTGTTAACTTTACTTATTTTTACTAATTTTATATTTTACTCTTTAATATATATTATATATATATATATATATATATATATATATATAAGAACTCCAATTTATTATTACTATTTTTATTTATTTATTATTATTATATTCTCTTCATTATTTATTTACTATTATTATCTTTTCTTTATCTTTATTATTTATTTTACTTATATTTTAATATTATATTATTTTATTTATTATTATTGTCAAGGGACACTAGAATACTTATTTTCCATAATTTTGTGATTCATTTCATCTCTGCATCAGGTGGGATGAATGTTTTAGGGGGACGCAGTAGTAGAAATAGAGTTGCTTGGAGGAGGAAATTGTCGAGGAAATTTACCTCAAGAATTTGCAGGAATTTCACTTGGAGGATGACCTTCTTTGTGTAGTTTCATAGCTCGATATCGTTGCATTTGTGTGAGACGGATTATTCTTCCTTAGGGCCTACGTGGAGGTCAAGAAATAGCTAGAATTATTAATCTATCATTTCAGCTCTATTTCTCAGTGGTTTTTAGTTATTTTGATGGAGGATTCTGGGTGGAAGAAACTATAAATTTTCTGGTGAGACGCAGAGTTGGGTAGTAGGTGATTTCATTAATTTTTTGGGTAATTTTGGGAGATTGGAATCAGCCCAAAAAATTTTGTGGGTTTTGATGGTCCGGGGTTGGAGACCATTCTCCTAATATCTTAGACTTTTTGGAGCTAATTTGAGGTCTCAAATATCAGTTTGCCTCTAGCAGTGGTAGTAGTAAATTTTTGGATACAGCATACAACCAGTGAGCTTATTTCAATTTGGTGTTTTCTTCATTCTCACCTTGGTTTTGCATGATTTATAAAGTAAGCCTAGGTGCACTCATTCCAATATACTTTGTACCCAGCTTCTCATTAGATATTCAATAAAATTGCTCAACTCTATTGATTCTACTCAACAGTGTTCTAAATTTTTTGCTCTTCTGGAGTTTTCATATTGCATGTTTTTTTTTTGTTGTAGATAGTTCATGTTTTGATATTTCATTGTATTTATCTAGTTAGAGTATTACAGAGTCAATCTTCTCTCTTAAACTTAAGCTAAAATAATTCTAGGAAAGAAAATGTAGCAAATCATGACTCAAAGACTTCTCATCATATTAAAAACAATTTTTTTAAAAATTTAAATAGAATTGAGAAAGGAGTAGCTTTGTTGACTCAAATCTAGAAGTTAGTGGTTGAATGTAGGAAACAAAAACACCAAATTTTTCCGAATAACTTTAGTAAAATCATTGCTTATGAGCACATCACTTTATCCATTTACACTCAAATCAAGGAAGTTGTAACATAGTGTTGTAGCGGCTACAACCACCCTCCAAAATTTTGCCTATGCTTCATTTCAAAGCCTCCCTCCTAAATCACAACAACTCATCTCGCACTAACCCAGGTATTTGTGCTTTGATTGAGCTTCATATTTTTCATTTTGGCTTGTGTTTTCTTACTTGATTTTATGTCTAACCCACAAGTCGATCTCTTGACTTGGTTTTAACCCAGTTCCATACTTTCCTTAGTGAACTATGTAATCCTTGAGGGAAACCAACCTTTCTCTCGAGAATTAGGTAGTCCAAGCTATTAGTGAACCTTCAACTCCAAAATTTCTCAGAGTCAGCTGACAGCCAGCCTTCAGTTGGGAAACTGCGCAAAGTATGGGAAGCAACTCAAAGCCACTCAACCCAGAAATTTCACAAAAGCTTCTTTCTCATAAGTTTCTCGCGTCTTGAGTTAGTGACTTGCCCAGTCCTTCTCAGAACTGTGCAATATCTCTCAGAAATGCATAACAAATTTTTCCCAAAAAAGGAAAAAAGAAACAAATAGAAAAAGCATCCCTAGAAAATAGGGATATATTTTTAGCAGCTCAGAGGAGGCGCTTGAGTTATTTTGGAAACTTCTGCCAAGTGTCTCTTTTTCTTTGATTTTTTTCCTTTGTGACATAAACCCTAAATCAACCAAATCTATTTAATTGACAATGTCAGAGCTCATTTTCACATTCTATCTTGGAGCTCTGGCATTCTCGAGGAGATCAAGAGACCTTCGGTACAATCTTCGTTTCTTTTACGGGTAAGTCTTGATTTTCTAGTCTTTTGTTGCTTTTTCTGTCACTTCTATTTGTCTATCTCGTGAGAGTGTTGTTTCACTCATTTTTTTTAACGACCACTAGTGTTTTAACTTTTTTTTATCTTCTAGAGGTGTTGTTTTAATTTTTCCATTGTCTTTCGCAAGTGTTGCATGCATCACCTAGTTTTTGCACCAATGATCATAGTTACAGTGACTCTCTCCACATGCTTCATTTTCCTTTAGTTTGATTGATTCTTGCACTTGTTTCACTGGCATGTATCATCATTCACTTATATCTACACCTAACATCACATTATCCTTCATATCTCTTCGATTTCTCACTCCCATTGGGAAGATCTGGGATTCCTTGGCTCGAATGTCACTTTCTCGACATGCACTGCACATTTCTAGAGCTCAAGGCCTCGACCTTGGCTTATGGAATTGCACAAAGGCTACCTAGGCCTGGATTCAACTGCACACTACGCAGTTCTAGGAGCCATCTCGAAGCTTTGGCCATTGAGACTATGAAATGTGCAGTCTCTCCTAGCTTGTGCCCAAACTGAACTGTGCATTGCACAGTTCCAGTCAGTAAGACCTCCCCATTGACTATTGGGACTGTGTAATGTATAGTTTTAGCTGGTAGCCAGTCACCTCTGTGAGCCAAAATTACGCAATCCCTCTCATCGTTTACCTAGTTTGTTGCTTGGTTTGTTCTTGAAGTGCTTTTGGTTTCAAGCTAACATTTGCATGCCATTAGTGTCCTCTATGTCTCCATGTACAATAGTTGTTGAGAAAACCTCTATTATTTGCAGGTAACATGGCTTCCAAGAGGGTAGCACTGGGGAAGAAAATGAGCAGGTGTTAGTGAACTTGCAAGTTTATGCAGACACTTAATTGTTCATCAAGAAGGGCATGAAATAGACATGGAAGAAAATTAAGGATACCTTTGCAGAGGACTTCAAGGAAGACTTAGAGGATCGATGGGTTTATATCACTATCCATTTGTCAGGCTTACATAAGGTTGCATGCAGGTACCCCGCCTTCCCATGTGCGGACATCATCCGCTGGATTGTCTCACACACAAATCCAAAGACTATGACATTGATAAGTTCTAGTAG
Source organism: Pinus taeda (assembly GCA_000404065.3). NCBI lineage: Eukaryota > Viridiplantae > Streptophyta > Pinopsida > Pinales > Pinaceae > Pinus > Pinus taeda. The sequence continues at coordinate 76,941 of APFE031197238.1, forward strand.
TATAGAACTTTCCACCTTCAGGGCAGAGAAGTATCAGCAGATGTATCATTTACCTCAGTGGGTGAACCACATGGACACACTTTTCTATGCCACCCACAACTTTTTGAACACTAGAGATATTGTCCAGAACTGAGTGAAAGAGTCCTCGAAGTTCAGAATGACACCCAATCATGTTTACAAGGCAAAGTATCTCAGGAATGCCTACCAATTCTTGATCATCTTTGCATGTTGATTATATAGTCAAGAGAGCACAGAGACCTTTCCTGAAATTGGTTGGTTGTGTTGGACCAGTTGGTGAATGATGGAAGGCCATTCAACTGGTCAGATATGTTGGATCTTTAGTTTAAATTCCATGTGACTAACGCCCAAAATCAGCCCAAGGATAAGCAAGCGAGATTCTACATGTATGTGTATTTACTTGATGAAATCTATGCCCAACATCAGTTTCCTTGCATGAGTTGGACATGAACACTGAAAGAGACTGTCGTCAACATTTATTGCAAATTGCTTTCTGACTACAATGGCCAAGGGTTATGGTGAGGTTGATTGGCCATTTCATCATCCTGTTATACAACTTAATCTTTGAGCAAGATCTACCTTGCATTCCCCAAGAGGTGATTGGGGCAATACTTGACATTGTAGATTGGTAGGCCCCACCCAATTGCACCTTCATTAGGATGTTTAGCAAAGAGAATCCTTTGCATGTTCTACCAAGGTATGCCACAAACAAGTTGGTCATGCAAGAGGTCTCATATCACATCTCCATGGGGTTATCAGTAGGGTTGCATAGGAGGAAAAAAGCACCATGGCCCGCTCTTCCATTACAATTTTGATTGTATGAGATTAAGAGCTTGAAGGATGCAGATGTCGAAGCTAAGGAAATAGTGAAGTTTGAGTTAGGCACCAAAGACTTTAATCTTTATGATCCCCATGTTATTTTCAAGAAACATTGTACGAAGGTGTATTATCCATGGATCCACAGGAAATTTCATTGGAACAAGGAGGACCCTTGGAGATACTATTACAATGACTCCATGCTCCACGATCCAATCATTATAGCCACAAATTGGAAAGTTTCTCTGCTAGTAGTAACAACGCGGGAATCATCAACAACAGCAACAATAAGCAGCAAACTAGCATAGGACAAGGGCAAGAGGAAGATTGTCGAGAACCTAGAGGCAAAGCAAAGCTACAAGATGAAAGCAAATCCATTCATTGAGAAAGTAACTTTGTCAATAAAGGAAAAGAGGCAACAACAACTAAAGAGACCAGAGCAATGAAAGAAAAAAAATAAAAGGCTGGAGGAAGCTTTATGAAAGTTGCATGAAATAGAGAACAAGTTGAAGGAAGAGCGGGACTTGAGAAGGAGAGAGAGGGAAGAGAAGAAAAAACAGGAGGAAGAAGAAAGGCAAGGTATGATGGCAGAGAAAATGTTGGAAATAATACTAAGAGGGTTGTGAATCAATATTTACAATTCAAGAAAATTTCATTACACAATCATATTTATATATGCTACTTCAGTTAAGTGAACCTGCGTGTGCACGTAACTGTGATTAAGGAAACTAGCGTGTACCCAGAGAAATTATGATTTAGTTAATTCATCATGTGTTGATATTTAATCAGTGCATCAATACTTTAATATATAGTAGCTGTGTGCAGCGATAACATAAGAAACCATCACACATAAGCAACACACATGAACACCAAGATTTAAGGTGGAAACCCAATGCACGAGAAAAACCACCTATTGTTGTCGTTTCTGTCTTCTTTTTATTATAAAGAAAATTTGTTTACAATATTATACTAGTGTAGACTCATACCATTACGTAGGCACCCACCTGCAGAAGGCTACAACCTTCTCCCATTCTCTAACTTCTACTGGAAGGGAGCTACAACCCCCTAACTCTTGTACTAGCAGATATGTTTACTAGTACGTAGGCGTCAGCCTACATAAGGTTGCAACCTTCTCTCTTCCTCCAGGGACCACGTTTCATAAATTTTCAAACTAGATGCTCCTGGTACAAGGCAACACAATATGAAGGCCTTGTTTCATCAAATTTTCACACTGGAACCATCTGAAACTTTGAAGCTCAAAATCTGTCTGCATCAACCAACAATTAATCAATCTAAATAGTCAGATCAGTGTCACCAAAATACTGTGTTGAACCAACAACCTGCATCATCATTCAGAACTAGTTGCAACATCAAAAATCATACATCAGAATGTATACGCTACTTTAATGAACCCAACCTACATGTATACGCTACTTCCTATAATAAAACCTGCGTATACCTCCAAACTACTTAATCATAAAAACTTCTTAATCAAATATGTACCAACTAGTAATATTCTCAACATCTAATTTTAGTTTATAGAGATCCAGACATTCAACAGCAAAGATAATCCTTCTCACTTAATCAGTCAATCAATCAGACATAAACTCCTTATGCATTCAGTTTTACTTTTAGATCTAAGAAGACTTCAATGATAGACATCAATGAAACAATAGCACTGGTCAGATAGATCATTCATTTTTGAAGAATGGGATTTTCTTTTGCATACGCTACTTGGAAGAGTTGAACCTGCATGTATACGAGCCTTTACCAAGGTAAACCATCATATAGATATACAAATATTAACTTACAACTTCGTTGTTATTCCAGACTTCAGACATACTCATATCATGAAATTTAAAGAATAAAACATGCGTTAGCAATCAGATCTAGCCCAACCAATATCATATTATAAAATAATAAGTCAGTTTAGGTCTCATGATCCTTATCCAACATTACATCCAAGGTGCACAAAATATTTGAGATCATATCATAATCATAGCCCCTACAAAATAAAATATACTTCAGATAGAAGTTTCCTGAGAAACCCTTTCACTTGCACACTTGGCCCTTTCATCTTCTCCTCCTTATATAGGTTTTGGCCTTTCTCAATACCTTGGACCAAAAAACACTTAGAACCTATGGTACTCGTGGACGGGATCAAATGGTCATTACTCTGCTCAATATTGTGGGCTAATACCATGGTATTGACCCTTGGTATTCTTTACTCTTGAATTTCCTTGATTTTCCAACCCATACGCACTTTTCCTCTTGTGAAAGTGCATGCATATGTATATTCTCTTTTTGTCCTGTGAACCTGCGTGTATATGCCACCTTGACAAGGTGAACCTGTGTATACAGCTTAAACTATCTGAAAACATCATTTTCCATCGACTTCTTGATTCTAATCGGTAGACCTTTGTTCCAACTTCCTGTTCTTTTGTACTAATGTCTTGTTGCTTATGAATTGACCTGTTACACTGTGAGTTTCATTTTATCAAATCTAAGTTGACCTGTGAGACAATTTCCATCAAGGACAACACCTATACCATAATTCCAACAATATCCCCCTTTGGACTTGATGGAAACCATATTAGTGTTGATTACTACAAGTTGTAGAAACTATTGGAGATATCAAGCAACACAAAAATACTCCCCCCCTTTGGACTTGATGGCAACCATATTGGTTTTGATTACTACAAGCTATAGAAATTGTTGGAGATATCAAGCAACACCAAAATAATCTCCCCCTTTTACATCAAGGGCAAAGGGCAGCCAAGATATTCTCCCTTTGAGATACATTATGTCGTCCATGCTCCCCATGAGTACATGCAGAGTCTGCAGAGATATTTTTCAAAAGAATAACATGACTCTATAACTCAACTATGTGAGTATGACCTTCCTATCACCAAAGACTCATACATACATCAATCACCCAACCAAGTGGAGATACACCAACTTTTTTATACATGGCTGAAATATAACAATTATTACATCATCCTTCCCATGCATAGTGGGGATACAAATTACATCATATGTCCAATAGGACTCATTCAAAAATAGCCTATGACAGAAGGTGACATATTACACCCTATATATTTACAAAAAAAATGAATATCTAAAACCATAGCTGAAATCAACAACCATCATGCCAATAATGTAGAATGTTTGTGAAGGCTAATGCTCCCGCTAAACATGTGCTACATGTGCATTGTCAACAAACCATTCATCAAGGCATCTTCATCAGTCAGATAAAAATAAATGAACAAATCATATCAGCAGATAGTAATCATCAATATCAGACTGAGCACCCATGTCAGAGTTTGACCCACTATTTTTCTATTAGAAAAACATATACGCTCCTTCAGCCACAGAAAATCACGTATATACGCGATTATCCTTCATGAAACTTACGTATAGGAACCTTCCTCTGAAAAAATGGATTTAAAAATAGGATGATGCAGAAACTACTCACAGCTTTTGTCTGAGATATTCAAATGTTTCTCTGGGAAGCAGTTTGGTAAATATATCAGCAACATGTTCTTTGGAGGGAACATACTCCAATTTATCCTTTTTTTCAAGCACTTGTTCCCGTAGAAAATCATACTTAATGGGTATGTGTTTTGTCTTGGAGTGCATGACAGGATTTTTCGAAATACCGATGGCATTTGTATTATCACATAAAATGGAGATGGGTGGAGAACACGTGATTTGAATATCTTACAATGTTTTCATCATCCAGAGTAGTTGTGTGCAGCAAGATGCAACAACCACATATTCTACTTCAGCTGTAGATAAGTCAATAGAACTTTGTTTCTTACCGAACCAACACACTAACTATGATCCCATATAGAATGTACCTCCACTAGTACTTTTTCGATCATCAACATTTCCTGCCCAATCTGCATCTGTATATGCATGAAGAGTAAGATCTATATCTTTAGGATACCATAGAGAAAAGTCTTGAGTTCCTTGAAGATATTTGAATATCCTTCTTACTGACTGAAGATGCGATTCCTTTGGATTTGCTTGAAACCTTCTAACAATTCCTACTACATGCATGATATCAGGTCTGGTACCTGTTAGCTAGAGCAGACTTCCAATCATAGATCTGTATGTTGGTTGATTCACTGTAGGTGATTCATCGTTAGAACTGAGACTGCATCCTGTTACCATTGGAGTACATACTGGTTTAGAATCTTCCATTCTGTACTTCTTCAGAATCTACTTGAGATATTTAGTTTGTGAAAGAAAAATACCACCTTTTGTTTGTTGAACTTGTAGACCAAGAAAATAAGTAAGTTCACCAAGTAAGGACACTTCAAATCTTGTTGCATAACTGAAGCAAAGTTCTAACTCATAGATTCTTCATTGCTACCAAAGATGATATCATCAACATAAACAACAATAATTAACAGATTATCATTTTCAATCTTTGTATATAAGTTGTTGTCTGCAGAACCTTTTGTGAAACCTTGTTGTTGTACATATTTGTCAAGACGATAATACCAGACCCTTGGAGCTTATTTCAGACCATATATAGCCTTTTTGAGCTTGCATACAATTGTGGCATCATTTCTTATAATGAATCCTTTTAGTTACTCAATGTAAACTTCTTCTTCTAAATCTCCATAAAGAAAAGTTGATTTTACATCCATTTGATATAATTTGAATTTTCAAAAAATTGAAAGAGAAAGAAACATTATGATGGCTTCAAGTCTGGAAATAGGTGCAAAATTTTCTTCAAAGTCTATACCTTCTTGTTGAGCATACCCTTTACAAACAAGTCTTTCTTTGTTTCTAATAGCCTCTCCATTTTCATTCAACTTATTCTTAAATATCTATTTTGTTCCTATAACATTTTTATCATGAGGTCTAGGAACTAATTCCCAAGTATCATTCTTTTCAATTTGGTCAAGTTATTCATCCATGGCCTTAACCCAACATTCATCTTTTCTAGCTTCATTTACATTTTTTGGTTCTATGGATGATAGTAATGCTAGATAACTTGAGGTCTTGCAAGATTTCTTCTTGTTTGTACTCCAAACCCTTTTTCTCCTAGAATTTGAGATTCTGGATGATTCTTTTGAACATGTCTGGATGAAGCCTTTTCCCTGTCCATTGTATCTTCTTCTGATGCCTCATTGGTTTCTTCCTCTATATCATTTTGATTTGATACAGGAAAAGAATTCACCGTCTTCCTCATTGTCATATTCCTTTGTTGATTTCATCTGTTCTAGATTTCTACATGCTTCATCAATTACTACATCAATGCATTCAACAATTTTCTGAAGTATTTTAT
>APFE031197257.1:0-24098 GCA_000404065.3 Pinus taeda
AAGTCCATCTATTTTTACCAACATGACCAATCATCCACAAATAGCATCTTGCAACTCATAGACCATGATCCATATGTCTAAAAATAGACTTGCGCCAAAAATAGCCTGTGGGCCTACTTAGTGAAGGCGACTCTTTTCACTAAGCTCCATCATCTTGTTGCAATCTCAACAAGCATTTCTTGTTGCACACTTTTCAACAAATAGTTTCCATCGCAGATAGCCACGCTTATGCCATTGTTTAGAAGTCCTCTGCCGCCGCTCTTTGTCCACAACGCCGCCATAGTCTCTGTTTGCCATAACAATCGCCACCAACAGTTGTCACGTTGTTAGCCATGCAATCCAACAGTTGTCATTTATAGAGTCTTAGTTTGTTTATAGAAACTACGACTATCAAATTTTATCCGGCCAACATTAATCTTGCTGCCTCCTATACACAGCTTCCATCGACTTGTCTCATCCCCACTACACTGCCCATACCCTGTCGTCGCCCGAACTACCACCCTCGAACCTCTACGAAAAATTCTTGTTGATGATATCATTTGTGACATTGAGTTTGGGATCACAGGTTTACCTGTTAAAATCAAGGACACTATAAGGCAGGATTGTGCAGTTGTCTTGAGAAAGGCTAAGCCCCCTAAGAGCAACCCGAGCAAGGAAGAATCAGTAGCCCTCAGATCCTTAAACCAAAACAAAGATATCATTGTTCTAAAGGCAGACAAGGGTGGAACTTCCGTCATTCTTAATAGGGTTGATTACCGCAATAAGATGTTGGATCATCTTCATAATAGTGGTAGCTATAAAAAGCTTCCCAAAAACCCCTTAAAAACCATTGCTAGGAATATGGCTCTTGTCATTAAGTCCATTAGCTCAGTGAGTTCCCTGCACCATAAACTCATTGAGTGCAACCCTATCACTCCCAGGATCTATGGTCTCCCCAAAATTCACAAGGAAGGAGCTCCATTAAGGGCCATTGTCAACACCATTGGAGGTCCTACCTACCTTCTTACTAATTTCTTTGCGTCAAGGCTTAAGCCCTTAGTTGGTCGTACAGAGTCCTTCGTAAAAGACTCTGCTTCCTTTATTAATGAACTCAAGGATATTAAGCTTGACCTTGGGGAAATTCTTGTTAGTTTTGATGTTGTTTCCCTGTACACTTGCATCCCTATTGGTGAGACCTTAGAGGTTATCAACCACCTTACAGATCTTGATATGGCTTGGTTAGTTGAGATCTGCGTCACTTCCACCTTCTTCTCTTTTGAGGGAGATTTCTTTGAGAAAACTTGTGGGGTTGCAATGGGATCACCCCTATCCCCTGTCGTTGCTAATATGTTTATGGAAGATTTTGAGTCCAAGGCTCTTAACTCTTCCCTTCTCCTGCCCAAGCTTTGGAAAAGGTATGTGGATGACACCAATGTTATCTAGTCTCATGGCCAAGAGGAATTAGATCTATTCTTCGATCATCTCAACAATCAATCCTCGGCCATTAAGTTCACTAGAGAGCAGGAAGTTGATGGATGCCTCCCTTTCTTGGATATTCTTATTTCTAAGAATAGTGATGGTTCTCTCTCCCACCAAGTTTTTTGAAAGAAAATGCATACGGAGCAGTATCTTCATGCCAGTTCCCACCATTTCCCTGCTCATAAGATGGGGGTTCTCAATACCCTTGCTACGAGGGCCCTAAGGATCTTGGATAAAAAGAGCTTTGAGAAAGAAAAATCCCATCTCCTTGATGTCTTTGTTGGGAATGGTTATAGTAGATACATGGGACAGAAGGCTTTCATAAAAGCTGCCAAGAATTTTCTTACTAAAAGGGAATCGAAGGAGTGTATTCCAGGTGTCCATCTTCCATTTGTGCAAGGGACCACTAATAAGATTGCAAGGATTCTCAAGATGCATAGTATCCCTGTAACCTTTAGGCCCCTTAACACCATTATTTTGTCCCTTAGATCAGCAAAGGATCCTATCGACCCTAAAGATATAAAAGGAGTATATATTATCCCTTGTTCCTGTGGGACCCCCTATATTGGTGAGACGGGCCGCTCCATCAATTAAAGGATTAGGGAACACGCAACTTACCTTAAGCATAGGAGATCTAAGTCTTCGACTTTAGCTGAGCATGCAGAAAAAACCAATCATCATGTTTGTATTGAAGAAGCTAGTGTCATTGTTAGGGTTTCTCAGTTCCATCATCAGAAATTTAGGGAAGCTCTGGAAATTGAAAAGAGGTCGAGCAATCTCAATAGAGAGGATGGTTGGAAAATCAGTAGATGTTGGGTCTTAGCTCTCTCTTCCTAGTCGCTTCCTTCCTTTCCGCCCCTCCTCCTTCCCCTCCCCTCTTTCCCTTTTCGGATTATGTCTGTAATTTGTAATTTATTTTTATTTTTATTTTTTACCTAAATATTTTTATTTATTATTATTATATTATTTATTTTTTTCCTAATTTATTTATTGTATTATATTATTAATTTTTTTTTTTTTTCTAACACATGTTATTGTAAATTTCTTTTATTTAACACTATTTAAACTCTTATATAGTTTTTTTTTTTTCAATGATTACTAATGTTTTTTTTAATGATTTATTCTTATGTATTTTTATTTTATTTTTTACCTAATTTTATTTATATTATTATTTATTATATTATTATTATTTATTTTATATATTTTCTATGATTTTATTCTAATTATTTTATTTTAATTTTTATTTTTTATTTTTTACTTTTATTTATTTATTTTAACCTATTTTAAACTCTTTATATAGCTTTTCATGGGTTTTATTCCTTATTTATTTTTGCGATGTATTTATTAATTTATTAGTGACTCTATTTTCGAGGTTAGAACCCTAGTTCATTTTGGCCATTGGCCTAGTTAGCCGTTGGAGGCTCTGCTCAAGCTATATTTAACATGCAAAGCTGGATCTGGTTCTTCAACTTGCCCTGACAATGAACCACATTCGCTGGTTTGAAATGTGAAATGTGTCAACAAATGATAGATCTTGTAATTTACACCGAAAATTCTTTCATAAACTCAAAATTTCTTATAAAATATATATTTTTTATATTATAAATATTGAATAGTCTATTTCTACCATATAATTTATATGAATAAACTAATTTAACATTTTAATCATTTTCCTATCGTAAAAAACAAAAATAAAAAATAAAAATGAATATATAATATATAAAAATTAAAAGTCTAAATAATACGTTACTTGGGGCTAAGAACTTCAAACAATATAAACAATTTCTCAAAGTAAAGGGCATGTGGGGTCCTATAAAGTAAACACGAGTAACACATGATTATTTATCATTATATCGCTCCACCCCATTAGCGGGGAATGATCGTATTATTAAGCCTCATTATGGGGTTCATGCTTTCTTTGCACTCTTTTCTAAACGTCCAATTGCTCCTTACCATTATATTTTTTTGCTTACCATATTTTACTTCGCAAACCTTATATATATTTATAACCACAGCACACTATTTTATTTTCCGACATACCAACTAATCTGCAATGATTCAACTAGTGAGTAACTTTCAATTAATATCATTAATAATGTTAATCGTAACATATGTATATTAACGTTAATATCATTAATACTGTTAAAACGCCATAAACTTTTAATTAAATCTTAATATTAACCTTTAATATTAAAAATCATAATACATATAAAACTTAATATTATATTAATACGGTGTAAATTTTAATATTATATTGTTTGGATCTTTTTATTTTATTTTTTCTCTCTCCGAAAATTAAAATTATGTTTTATGAGTGAAGTTGATCATTGATTAACTAGTAATATAAACAAGTAAATGGACATTTGTATAGTTTTTTTTATAATTAAAATTTTAATTGTGTTAAAAAGTACTTTATAATTTAATTATATAGGAAATGTTGTAATTTATTATATAGGAAATGGTGTAATGAAGTATTAGATAAGATATTATAATGAAAATAATAAAACATAATGTTGGCTCGGTCAAAAAAGTAATAAAAATAAGTATTTCTATATTCTACTTGACCATAGAATGGTTGAGCCAAATCTATCTTCAGCCATTCACTCCCGTGCCATATTCCATATCCCATATTCCAAGCATGAATGTGGGATCTCATGAAGCACATCAATCCAAACCATCCAGGGCTTCCAGAGGCCAACTACCTCATCCCATCAAACAATGATTCCACCTCACGATCGAACATCACCAAACCACTAGATTGGTCTCTATCCAAGCCTTCTAGGGCTCTAGAGCATTTGCTCCAACCAAGGCTTCAAGACTAGTAACTCAACTTACAACTGCTTCCGGGCTTTAGAGAGTTTGTCCAACCAAGGCTCCAGGACTAGTAAATCAACCGACCAAGGGCTCCAAAGTGTTTGTCCAACCAAGGCTCCAAGACTAATAAATCAACCCAAGTTGTTACAGGGCTCAAGAGTGTTTGTCCAACCAAGGCTCTAGGAACTAGTAACTCAACCCAAGCTAAGGAAACATGAGAAACAACCAGAAAACAAAGCAAAAGAACCCAAAACACCATGGTTATTTAGGAAATTGCAAGGCTAAGAAAATCCACTATCAATCCAGGCAATCCTCCATGTTGGTGATAGATCATGACCAATAAACCGCATGCATATACCATGCATGCCAAAACTAGTGAGGAAAACATACATGCAACTCCATACATGCTAGAAAAACCTATTGTAGTCGTTGATCCCGATGTACTCTTGCGCTTTCATGTTTTTCCTTTGCCTTCTTGTTCCAAAACTCCAAGTATGCCACACTCCTCCAAGAGTGCTCTAAGAAAACCTTAAGTATCAAAGGGTATGAGAGAGAATAGAAGAGAGCTCCACCAAAACTAAAATGACCTAGCCTTACACTAAACAAGCCTTTCCCACTAATCCTTAGAAACCTTTTTATCAATGAGGCCTCTATTTTCTTCATTTTCTATTATTTTCCTTCAATTTCCTCCTCATGTTCAACATGTGACCTTTCACCTCCCTTTTCTCCTAATTTCCATTATTTTCATAAAGAAATTGCCAAAATTTGCCATTTGCCTTTGCGAATTTCCTTAGCCATTAATAACCAAATGAACACCCACACTAAGATGTCTTGCCCAACATTTAGCTTGGAATACATGTCCCATGATCGTGGCCTTATATATATTTTTACATGAATTTTTAACTAGGGTTGTCACAAAACCCTCCCCCTTGGGAGAACACCATCCTTGGTGTTCAATGACACCTATTACCAACAAGACTACTGAAAATAAGACATACTGCCCATGGAGCTTTATAACAAAACTCATTACGGTATTTACAATCCACATATACTTGTACACCTTTTCTTCAACCAACAAATAACCATACTGTCTATGGAGCTTTATAAATCCAGCTCGATACAATATTTACAATAATATACACATATACACATTTACTCAACCAACAAATAAGAATGATATGATGCCTTCATTCTCAACAAGGGAATCCAGAGGCTCACACCTCCACCCTCAAAGTAATACCAAGATTCACCTCCTTCCCAAGAAGTTTAGAATCCACTGCCAAAGTCAAAAGTGCATCTAATGTGCCACTTGTCCTCTAAGTGAACAATTATTGACTCATTGTTCTAGGGTGTAATCCTAATGTGCATTTGATTCCATATGGAAATGTTAATGACCAAAACAAATCCATCCCGACCTTCCCTTCTCTGCTACATAGTCCCTTGGGAAATTTGGTCAGCTTGTTCCATCCAGTTACACACCTTCCAAGTTCCGTTGGAACCCCCATCCCAGGCAGTCCATCCCTCGGCAAGGTTTCCTTGCATCTGAAGATACAAAAAAAAGGACATATCCCTACCTTAAAACCATCATACTAGTAATAGCATGCTCATGGAAATCAATGGACACTATTGGGTACTAGTGTCCCACAATAGCCCTACTCCTGAATACTTTACCAGCACACTGTTACATATTACAATTTCTTTCGCCGTTTTTGCTAATTCTTGTAATCAATTTCAACCACCTGACAGGGTATTTCCCTACTTCCTCTACCAAGGACATAATTTCGATTAGATTCATATAAATTAAAATAAATTCAAATCATAGCTCATTTGTATCTCATCAATAAGGTACACTTGTAATCTTGTTTACATACTGTCACAATAAGTCAAACTATAATCTTTGACCAAATCATTCTGTATAAACATATCACATTAGGTTAGCTCGAAACACAACCATCATAGATTAAAATCATAAATCACATGTAACCATCATAAACTAGAATCATAATTCACATGCATAATAAAACTAAATTAAAATATTGATACTTATCCTTTAATCAATCCTTAGCTTCTACCTTTGTCTTTATTTCGTATGCACTCCAGATTGATTTCCACACCCGACAAACACCCATTGCCTTCTCCTCAACCATGTGCATCAAACACATACAACCACACACGATACACCTACACCCAATGTACAACACAACACAATACATATGCCTACATCGAGTGTTCACCACCACACAATACATTTACTTACACCTGAGGTACAACACAATCCATTTACGTACACATCATACAACACAATTAATACCCATGTTCCAATGTCACGACTACACAATTCATATACATAGTACCACGCGCCCTCAACACAACATGTATGACGTGCACACAATACCTCACTTACACCATTACGACATGTACACATTACAACTTTTACACCGCACCACCTACACAACGTGTGCACAACATCACATGTAGACAACCCCACCTATACAACGTGTACACAATGCCACATGTACACCGCACCACCTATACAGCATGTTCACAATACCACATGTACACAATACGAAATTCATGACATGTACACGACACCACATGTACACAATGCCACATCCACATGACACCACATGTACAACATGTACATGGCCCACATTCTCACAACACTAGTTGTAAAATCATGCACACAACACCATATGTACATAGCACCATATGTACAACATGCATGCAACACCATATTTACATAGCACTGCATATATAACATGTAAATATCACTCTATGTACAACGCATACACCTACACCCAATGTACAACACAACACAATACATATGCCTACATCGAGTGTTCACCACCACACAATACATTTAATTACACCTGATGTGCAATGCAATCCATATACGTACACATCATACAACACAATTAATACCCATGCCCCAATGTCACGACTACACAATTCACATACATAGTACCACGCGCCCTCAACAAAACATGTATGACATGCACACAATACCACACTTACACCATTACCACATGTACACATTACAACTTTTACACCACACCACCTGCACATCGTGTGCACAACATCACATGTAGACAACACCACCTATACAACGTGTACATAATGCCACATGTACACCGCACCACCTATACAGCGTGTACACAATACCACATGTAAACAGTACGAAATGCACGACATGTACATGACACCACATGTACACAACACCACATCCACATGACACCACATGTACAACATGTACATGGCCCACATTCTCACAGCACTAGTTGTAAAATCATGCACACAACACCATATGTACAACATGCACGCAACACCATATGTACATAGCACTGCATATACGACATGTACATATCATTCTATGTACACAACACTGCATATCCAACATGTGGACAACACCGTATGCACACACCACCACATACCCATCGTTCACACAGTATAATATGTAGACAACACCGCATATCCAACATGTACATAGAATCATCTATACCTAGCACTCCAGATGCAACATTCGCACAACACTATCTGTACCACCTTGTACATAATCATTGCATAATCAACATGTACACACATTATATATACATAACACCACATGTACACAACATCATAGATGTAACATGTACACCATATACAACATATTCACAACATTAGTACCACACATCCAAAACCACATTGTATCTACCAAACAACCTTGCTTCCAGGTTCTTATTCATGCTTGTCCCAACATGTTGTAGAGCACACTACTTTCATTTCACTTATGTATCCATCAGTATAGCATATCCATAACATAGAAATATTATAATAACATAATATCAACCCATAAATATATGATACTAACCTCGTATATTTTTCAGGGTTACTCTTTCCACTTGATTCCTCATATCCAGGAACCTCTTCATGCCATTCACTTGCATAAGCAAACATTCCTCTACAAGAATGATCACTGACAACCCCGTTAGAAAGTCACACACACACACACACACATATAAATGTTAGAATAAAAATAATCATGATCCATGATAACCATAGAAAACATGACATACATACATGCATACATGTATACACATATAAACATTAGCATCATCATGATCACAACATAATTACTAGATATCATAAGGTCAAGGTTAAGATAACAACCTTTATGCATGTAACACATGCGCAACATCGAGAACAACAATTCCAACTTAGCCAAGGCATATGACACCTCAAATCCCTTCACCTTACCTTTCTTGATTACGTTTCCCATGATTGTCCTGCCATCGTCCATTTACACCAATGGACCCAACCAGTCCAACTGGCTTCCATACTCTTTCCTTCAACTGCCCTTATACATGCACCGACTTCATCTGAGTCTTACATTTCCTGTTGGATTTCATTCAGCTCTCCCTGAGATCCATTAAATTTCCTCTTTCCCAACCAATTCCCAATACTCAACACATAAAACGCAATACCAATAAATAAGAAAGAGAAAACCAATAATGATACGATACCACAAACAAAGCAGTAAGGTCATACAAAAGATGTAAAAAAAACCATAATCAAGCACAAAAAATCACCAAAAGACCAAAAGCACAAGACTGACAACATACGCCATGATTCAATCCCAATGGTTCCCAATGCTTCCAAGGGAAAGCTCAACCTAAGCCTTCTTCGTGATTTCTTGGAAACCTCTTTTCCATGCAATCCCTTGCATCATACTGCCATCAACAAATAACTAGTAGTGCATAAATAAACATACCAATACATTGGTTACCTTACCTTGCTGTGTCAAGCACATTGCTTGCAACTGAACACATCCACACCATCTCTTGAGGGACTCCAATTCCCCTTACATATTTTCCTGAAACTAGGGACTAGCTGATATACATATCAAGTACATGTTCATGACCATAGCAGATATCCACATATTGTCAGAGAAAAACAAGGTTAAGAATACTTCCTGTATGCAACGCATTCATTCATTTGTAATTTGGGTTTTCAAACATAGTAGAGGAATTCTTACCCAATTCCTTTCTTCTACCTTTTTACTTTGTTGGAATTGAGGCTTACTATGTGCTGTCACATCACCAAATATTAGTTATATATACACATAAACTATTACCTTGTCATGCTATTACCAAGTATGTTTCCTACAACTCTTGACACATGCCAACCACATGTTCCAAATATCAAGACAATTCAACATTTACCAAGACTAATAATCATGTTCTAATCCATAGTCAACTCATTATCATTAGACATAATGCTATAACTATCACCTACTACTCTTAAGTACATATCAACTGCCTCAACACATATGTATTAGTACAATCATCTTAAAACGAGATCATTGGAACACATTCTCATATTATGCAATTCATTAAACATTCAACCAACCTGCAAACATACCATGTTAAATAAATCAACTAGACAACATAATAGACACCAAACACTCAAACACCAAATAGACATCATAACCAAATATTCAAGCACAAAGTAGACGACATAAGCAATTTCATACCTTAATGTATCTCAAGGGAGGCAATCCTATTTTCACAATCAATCCAGATTAGCACGATATAACTTCACAACATATCAACTCAACCACAAATAAGGTCATGATATCCATAATAGTGTTACACAGTATTTTGTCATGCCTCCTACACTTCCCTATGTCATACCCAGAAGTGCCCGAAACTTGGCAATCATGCAGTGTACCCATCCTGATGTGCCATTCAGATCCTTCCTAAAACACTGATGGAAACATGCCTTGAGCCTTTCCTGAAGAAGTAAGCTCTAAAACCCCAATTTCAGGACCAGCGCGACTGTGACACTGGAAACTAGTGTTGATGACAAGTTGCACTATACTAGCCTCGTGCTACCGATGCATTTTTTACTTGAATACTCACATTGATCCCTAAAAGGCAAGTTTTCCCAAAGAGGACAAAAACCTTCATGATCTAGAGGCTTCCATAATGATGATCTGGAGGTTGTTCGGTGTGAATGTGGTCGAATTATCCCAATATTTCCCTTTGATCTTATCCCTATGAGCTACCTCCTTGAGATTAGGGCCTCCTCCTATCTTTGGAGAGATCCTAACTCTCTTTCCTTGCCTATATATTCATTCTCTCCCATTCCCAAATGGTTGGTCCCTAATTATTTGCACCGTTATGATGAGATAGTGCCTACAAGCTACTCATTTTGCTCGGAGAAGGAGTGCTTGGGGAGCTTGAGCTTGGAATTGGACATTCACTCAAGGAGAGCTTATTAACATCAAGGCTTGGTTGTATGCTTCCTTCTTTATTTCATTAATATATACAACTGCCGGTTCACTTTCCATAAATGTTTGTGTTAATGCATCATTTATTTTAATGCTCCTTGATCTTTTAAGTGGATTACTTTCGATTATGCTTGTTGTAATTGTATGCTTTGTTGTGCCTTTGATCTCTTATGTAGGTATCCAAACACTGTGAGTAGTAACACTAAGCCTGAGGAGCTAGCGATTTGAGATCTTCAACAAAGGAGTGTGTTATGTTATAGCATCAGAACGAGGTAGGCCATCTTCCTCTTCTCCCATTTTGATTGTAATTTGGGAAAGTGTCTTGTAGATTGTCATGTAGGTTTCTAGTCCCACTCATTGGGCTAGAGGGATCGTCTCTGTCCACAAAGAGGATTTACCTAGAAAACAAAATGGCAACTCCATTAGAGAATCTATAACCCTTTCCATCCATTCCTTCGATCAGATTCTCTGATGAGTTTGACCAACCGTTGATTTCTTGGCCTGTGTGCATCACTATAGCTATTTGCAGTCACTGGTTATTTCCTGAGAATCTTTATCCTGCTCTGATCCTGAATATTTTTTATTTTTTCCTTATTTTTCTCTCCCATCGCTTTTTCTTCTTTGACAAAAGCGCTGACAACGTTGATTTTCAAATTATAGTCACACTGCTATGCCTTTCATCACTCTTTTTCCTTTAATAAGCGCGCTGATCCAAGAGGATAGAAGAAAATTAGGGTTTCTTTCTATTTTCAGTGGTTTTCGACCTCTGTCAGTGGTTTTCCAGTGTAACTACAGTGTGTTTGTCTTGATTTTCATCCTCGTGCGATTGCAATTTGTCTCTTAGCTTTGTTGATTTGTGTTCGAAGCTTGATTTCTTTATAGGGTTTTTAGGGTTTCTAGGTCACCCTTCATTCCTTACTTGATTTGTCTCTCTAAGATTGATTGCTTCCATTTAGGAGTCTTTCTGTAGTCAGGACATCATTCTCAAGTTTCTTTTGGTTCGTGTTTTTGAAGTTATTTTCATTAGTATTGAGTCATATTAGTGCTTTGAAAATCACTTTGTTCCATTGTCAAACATAGATTAAAGTTGTTTTCTTTGGTAGGACTAAAAGTGAATGCTTGTTCTGATTTCATTGTTTCAAAATGGAAAGTGAAATATTTCTTCATTTTAGTATTTTTGAAACGATTTTCATTCGAAACCATAAGTGATTGAAATTTTCGTTTTAGTTGTTTTACATTGCATTTTTCCTTTGCTCATTACAATAGTTTGAATCGTTGAATCAAAGTTAAAGCAAAAGAACAAAATATTAGTGCATCTTATTGAAAGAAAAGTGATTTTTGTTTCTCATAGGATTGCATCTTGGCATTGCGTTTGTTAGTGAAAGTGAAAAACTAGATCTCATTTTTAAATTTTTCATTGGAAAGATAAAGAGTTGTGTTTTGATGCATTTTGCTTGATTGATGCATTATTTGGTTGTCTCTCTTCCTTCATTAGTTTAACCTTCATCGAATGAAAATATTTTATATTTATCATTTATTTGCATCATAGGAATTCATGTGACATCGTTGAGCCATCAAACTAAAACTTAATTGAAGATAAACTTAAAATTTACCTCAGTCAACCTAAGGAGCATTTGTAACCTAAAGCAAATATCTAGATGTCTAGGCTAGAGACATGTTCCAATGTCTTTAAACATAACATCTGTCGTTAACTACCTGCATTTTATCTCGGGGGTGAAGTCTCATCCCAGTACGGAAGTATATCGAAGGTCCTCCAGTACGTTCAGGTATATAGGAGGTACTTCAGTATGGCAAGTATATAGGGATGCTCTCATCAAATGGTTAAGCATTAGACAATGCTAACACAGGCTTGAGCTCCCCGTACCATCAAGTATATATTGGGAGACCCCACTAGGTTGCTATCTTTTAGCCACAGGTAACCGAGTTAGCCGCTTTGTAAATGTGATACACTGAACACAACATTTAGGGAGATCGATCATGATATGTCAAGTCCTTGGTTTCGGCTAAGGTGTATATAACAGTTCACGGATACTTGGTAAACCCTCTTGCCTAGCATTACCCATTTTGATTTATTTGTTGTTTTGTGTCATAAAATTAACTACCAACAATAACATGTTGAACCCATGCAATTACTTCTTGCCCTCACATTGAGTATTTCCTTGTAAATTTTAATTATAATCATCCCTCAATGAAATCATCTCTTCTTCTTCTGCTCTTGAGAGATAGTCATCATGGCTGAACCATCGGTTTCACCTCATAGTTCCCCTTCATTGTCTCATACTGAAGGGTTTTCACAAGGTGTTCATCTTCAACTTTCACAGTCACTTGAAGCTCAAGTCTTTGAACATGGAATTGTCCCAAGCATCCGACACCTTGCTTCTCGTCCTCCACCTCGAGATTCATCGTCATCTCAGGAGTCTGATCCAGAAATCCCTGAGAGTCCACATAGTTTTTTTCTATATCCTTCGAAGTTATTATTTGATCCATTTCTGATATCTCCTCAACACCCTTATAATCCATACGATCAACTGAGTTTTCCTTTGGAGTTATCTCCTCATCCATATCATATTCTTCCTTGCCAGTTATTTCCACCTATGGCTTTAGAAGGTGATATTCCAACCTCTCCTCAAGGTCCTCCGGAAGTTTCTGCTACTCACACTCCTAGTGTTGATAATGAATCTGAGTATGACTTTCCTCTAGAAGGCTTTCCTTATGTAGGAAGATTTCCATTTCAACCGCCTCCTGAAAATAGTGGGCCTATTCTTCCACATGGTTATACAACCTTGGCTCAATTAGTTTTAGGAACTCCCAGTGCTTATTCATTGTACCAAAATCTATTTTGGTCATCAAATGCTATGCATACTTCTAGTCCATTTATTCATAACGTGACCTCTGAGATCCTTGTGCAAAATATCGTTACTTCTATTCCGATTCAACCTATGATTCTCTCACAACCATTACAGTCGTTTCAACCCTCCAATCTGGTGCAATCGACAGTATTGGTTTATACATCTGTAATTTCCTCAGTCCCTCCATCAAGTGGACGAAATATACCACCTCCTCATTCACAGCTTGGGGGAAAAATTCCCAAATTTCCTCTTATGTCAAGTGGAACCCATGTGACTGGATCCCAACATCACATGGTTGGAGTGATTCAACCTAATCCTAGTGGTATTCTTAATCCTGTTGATCCATATAGGGTGGGTAATATTTAGTATCAATAGCCTTACACGACCCAGATACCTCTACAACAATCTTATGTTCCATATGGTTCACAAGCACTGCAAAATTTGCCTTACATTCCATAAGATAGTCCTCATGTGAAACTTGGTCAAAATCCTATTCCCCATGCAAATGGTCAAATCCCAATATGAACTTATCAGTACCAATAGGGAATCCCTCAAGGAACTGTTCATCAAACTTTACGGCAGAAAGGGAAACCTTTGCAGCAACAACATGTTGGGGCCTTGAAAGTTGTTGCAACAACATTGGCGAAAGACACCCAGTCTGGATCTTAAAACAACTCCTTTTCCATTTGGGATGGTGGCTCAAACTAGTTCAATTAAGTTTAGTTACCTTCCCCCAACCTCTATCAGCTTTAAGTGTGTCTATAATTTTTAAAAACTAGGGCCATCAGATGAATTCTTCGAGCTGATCAAATAAGAATAATGACCCTTAAGTTGTTTTTGTGGAACAACCAAACCAATCTAAAGTTTTGCCTCAAAAGAGGACTTCTAGGAATGTAGAATTAATCTAAATGAAAACTAATTCTAAAATGTAAGAAAAAAGGAATTAAATCCTAATCATATCTCAATTAGGCAGATAAAGATCTAACCCAATTGAGAGCAAGATATTTAAATGACTGGGATTTAAATATGTATGGCTTATAATTAATATCAAGCTAACAAAGTAGTTCAATTAACTAACATTATGAATACCAAAACACATTCTATTCTGAGGCCTCTTAACTAAAATAATCAACCAATAACATTTAGGAAGTAGCTCACAAAATGATATTGATTGTTAAGTCAATACTTCGAATAATTAAACAAGAATATGAGGAAATAGTTCACATCATACCATTCTTAGTTAAATCAACATTAAAAGACAGATTTCTGAGTAAATAGTTACTCATAAATCAGAATTTAACACATATGAGTAGAGATAAATAATAACATATGATTGAGACAATTATTCATACCGACAATAGTGCACAAATATGAATAAACTGACACATTCCTGCCATTATAAAATGAAACTAGTATTTAAAACAATAGTATTAAAATACCAATTTATTGAATGCATTTCTCTGGCTCTGGCCTCCAAAAGCCTTTTACAATGCTTGAACTTCTACTTTTAAAACTAGAGCTACAATAGTACAAACTCTGCCCATAAAAACATAATTTAGAGTGCAAAAGAAGAATCCTCAATAACCCCTCAGATCTGAGTTTTCTCCTCTATCCTACAACTCTAAATCCTCTATAGAATAGTGCCTTCAAGAATTCATCAATTGTAGAGAAGAGGAGCCTACCCAATCTTCCTATTAAGTTAGACCTTGAGAGTACAATAGTGTGTGCTCCCTTGGCTTTATCTCTAAGATTTTCGGTCCAGTGGTCAATGCCAACAGCCTGTTTAAATAGCCACTACTGAAAACAACTTCTTTTGCTTCAAGTGTTAAGGGAATTGAACAATTCCTTTCAATCATATATCTACAAAACACAATTTTCATCATAATCTCTTGATCTTGTTTTTCTGTCAAATCGGCCTTATTACTTGATCAGATTCCCTAGGTATTTTTCAGTTTACCTAAACTGAATTTCCACTTATCAACATAGTTGTCCTCCTCTCTCATGAATTTGAACACTTAAAATAAGAATTGATAAGATAAAAATAAATGAGATTGATAAGCGATTTTAATTTGAAATAAATGACATTTACAGAAAATCGAGCTTAAAACTTGGAGCATAAAAATAACAATTGTAAACACTGTGGAGGAGAAATAGGAGTAAGCCTTTAATTTTATTTGAAATATTGCAATTGTGGTAGAGCAGATGCAAGAGGGATATGGTGTAGTTATATCGCAATCGGTTAGTGGAGCAGAGACAAAGGAACGAGTGTGAAGTGGAAAGTGGTGTAAGGCCTGTGGCTCTTTAATTAAATCACAATCACAACAACATAGAAGTGTAATAATCACAATCGCAAACCCTGATTGGTTACGTGATGTGGGAAATCGTAATCGCAAATCTCAAGTTTCTATGTAGTGCTATGAAATGGGCCTTTTGATTTTTTGTGATTGTGATATGCAGGGTGATGTCATGAATGACATCATGATGATGTCATGAGGGTAATCGCAAATTGCAAATTGGTTGGGGTGAATGATTTGTTATAAGTCGTGTCCCTTTGAAACTTGCGATTGCGAAGTCCCAGGGTAATGTGGTAGTGACATCACGAATGATGTCATGATGATGTCATGATGTGACATCATGGGTGATGTGGCAGGTGAGATGGTAGATGAACTGGTGATTATATGACAGATGACATGGACTATGATGTCATGGATGATGTGGTAGAGGTGGCTCTTATCGCAAATCGCAAATCGCTTTTAGCAAAGGATTATGATATGGCATATGTTATGGAACTTGCAATTGTGATGGACGTGGGGAGGCTTTATGAAATGGTATTAAATATGTGGTCGGGTCCGCATTATATCGTAATGTGCAATTCAACAAAGGAAAAAGAACAGACGCAGGACTTATGGAAATGCAATTGCCACGGACACAAAATGTTATTCATATGCATTTAAATGTCGCATTGGGTCCATAACCTTTTCAAAGATTGGAATCGAAGAATGGCATATGGTGCAAAACTTATGGAACTTGTGATGCGATGGAAGCAAGACGGATTATGTAATGGAGTTAATAATCTTGTCGAGTTCAAGCTTCATCGCTAATCACAATTCACCAGTTTAGAGTGGGGTTGGATTTGTCGCAATCGGCATTGGAGGGATCGTGGAAGTGATTGTCACAATATCACAATTTTCGAGGGGCGATCAATGATATGCGATAATATTACAACCGCATAGTGAAGTGTGGTAGTAAAAGGGGGAAATTCTATGATATGTGCGATTGTGCAAATTGCAATCGCAAAGGAGATGTGCGACGAAGTATGAGCTGGTCCTTTTTGCGGTTTGCAATGCCATATAGTAATCTAACCTTGTGGGCCCTCACAACCTTGGATTCATGTGTTTTACGCATGATTCATTTGTTGAAAATATTTAGGACTACAACCCATTTCCTTTGTATTTCTGTGCTTTGACCTTAAACTTCAACTTCCGATTGCAGAGGTTGGGTTTTGGCTTCGGGGGTGATTCCTTTTCATGGATTTTGCAATTTTGGCCTAAAAAGGGGTTATAACATAAAATAAATGTTTTATTTAAAATAAATAAGATATTTTTATTTTTAATTTTTTGTATTTTAAATTTTATTAAGGGTCCCCATTTAAATAGAATAAATTTCATAAGAAATTTATAAAATAGAAAAATGAGGGGGTTGTTGAATAACACAACAATTGGTGATTCACTGGAAGAATCAATTATCTCTAATGAATGGAAGTGAGATTTCAAAACCTAAGTAAAAATAATTCAGGAAGGGGAAACTAATTTTTTTGAAACAATAGATAAATAAAATTACTTTGATCATAAAACTTATTGAATTGCAATTTCTTAAAAAAAATTCATGAATGAAAACATCTATGTATCCATATTAGTCATTGATCAATTAGAAAGATAAAGTAGGGGGCCTATTACAACTTAGCTTTTTGATGTACTCATTTTTCACAGGTAGAGCCTTTTAACCAATAATGATTCAGTATCCCATCCAATTAAGAGCGCAAAAGTTAGAGGTAATTTCATAATAATTTTTTTATTTTAGTATTTAAAATTAATAAAAGCCATTGTCCTGGTTTGCTGGCTAGATAATGACAATGCCATTCACTGGTAGTAATTAAACTGAACAAGTTGGCTCGTGATGAGACCCCTTGTCTTACGATTGAAACAATCATAAGCCATTACCTTGATTTGGTGTTTAGTAGTGGTAATGTCAGTTTTATTATTTTCCTATGATCATGGTAAGCAGGCTCGTGATGAGACCTTTTATCTTTTAGATTTATTATATTTTTGAATTACACTCTAAAAATCATGTTTAAATGGATGGGGAGAATCATTGTTCTGGATTACAAATTAGAGTTAAAGTTTATTAGTTGTAAGACAATATTTACTTTTTAAATATAACCTTTCTTAACTAATACTAGAGTAAAAAAGATCTTATAATTTTGAGGTTTAGAATATTTTACAATTTAATAGAAAATATTTTCAGAGTTCTATAATTTTTTATCTAATTTTCAACTTTCATAACCACTTCCTAAAAAATTCCTACTTTCAAATTGAAGAATCATAAAATGGTTTTCAAGAGATGTTGATGAAAGGCCAAGAGTATGTCATTTAACATTATTATCTAAAAGAAAAAGTAAATGTAGTATGATAATTGAATTCTCAAGATATAACCATTCACAAGTATGATGATAAAATCCCTCAAAACCAAATCTAAAAGGAAAACTTTAAAAAATTGTTTATGCAAATTTCTTAACAAAAGAGGAAAAAGATAATGATGAAAACATTCCTTCTTATGTCAAAATCTAGCTAAATCAAATTTGCAAAGTTAAAATCATTTAGTAATAATTCTATTTGAATGAGAAAATTTGCTATTTATTTATCTTTTTCAAAAGAAGAACTTGTAAAAAGTGTTTTAACCATTTTTTTAATCAAAGTAATGCTTTTGAAGAAAAATATTAAGGTTTGTAACTTCCCAATTTTGGCTGATTCGATGAAAATCGTTACTACTTCTTTGAGCTCGCAATTTGATTTGGTGAAGGCGTGAAAATTCTGTGAAGAGTTGCAAAAGAGAGTTACATATTAGCAGAAAATGCGAAAACCAGACTAAATCTAAAATGTAAATAAATGAATGAAAGTGAGAATATGAGACTTAACATTGACGAATTTCATTTCATGTTACTAGAAAGATACGACTTTGTCCAATGCAAGGAAATTAACGAAAAAATATTATTTATTGACTCTTATCTAAACTAATCTACTCCTAATTCTAACTTAATGAAGGAAACATGACTATGTATAATCATACTTCCAATGTAACCATTCTCTCATTTTATTACCTTCATGTATGTACAAGACAAATGTTAGTAACCAGATAAAGAAAACAATCAAAATGAAATAAAATCTATTTTTTACATCGAATGTAAAATTATGTTCAAAAATAAGTTTATTTACAATCACTGTGTTAGTAAACCATCTTTTTTGGAAAGCATGCTTTAAACAAATATTAATGGGATAATAAAAGAATGGATTTATATTTGTTAGAGAATGAAAATTTTCCAAAGGAGATGATGGCAAAGCATGTTGTGAAGGAAGAACACTTTTAAGATTTAAGTTTGACCAATGATGAAATGATTGGAATGAATTTCTAAATGTTGAATTAAATTGGAAACAAAATATTTTTTAATATTCAGGATTATGAGAAACCAATTCACCATTTTCACTTAATAAATCTTTATGATATTCAATTTGGCAAGATTGAACATGCTTGCAAAAGGAAAAGAAAGCAAAAGGAAAGAATGTAAAAACCAATAAATCATTATGAAAACTAAAATTACAAAAAATTTTACAAGGCAATTGTAGAACTCATCTTGAATTTCAATCAATGAATTGCCACTAAAATGACATTCCCTGAAAAAATTATAATTGCAAGTTTCTAAAAGAAAATCAGAATGAAATACGTTAGAAACTCGCAACGTTAACTCATCAAAATTCTCAAAATTAAGTTTGTGTTCAGTAAGAAGAGACAAAATTAAAGTGTGCGAATCTTTACAAAATAGATCAATTTTTGAAATTGGTGCACTTTGTACAAGATGTGATTCTTTATCCTCATTATCATGATAATTGTCATAAATTACCTGCTTCTTATGAAAATTAAACGACTGATCTGAACTAACAGAATCAGAAAATACAAAAGAAGAGGGTTTTGCAATTAGACAATTATCATCCAAATGAGTAATAGATGCAGAATGTTCAGAACAAAGAATAGGAAGATTATCACTTGAAATATTAAGGTGATCATTGTTGACTAAATTATGATTTAAAAACGCATCAGGATAAAGAAAATAATGCATTCCAAAATATAATGATGGCTGAAATGAATCGTTTATAAAACTTTCCGTATTATAATCTAGGTTTAAGGAAGTTCTTTCAATTAGAGAAACATGTTCTAATTTTTTGAATATTCCTTGAAAGAAGATAAATTAATATGTTCATTATCCAAGTCTAGTTGTAGATTGGATTTTATTGGAACTACTGGTTAATCTCATGCATCATAAAAAATTGTTACAATAACATTTTCAGATTCTATATTTATATTGGAAATATTTGTTTCAAAAATCAGAAAATGAGAATTGAAAATTTCAAAAGAAGAATGTTGTGATTTACTCACAATTTCAGGTTCGAGTTCCATAAAATCGTTTGGTGATTCAAGACTAGTTAATGAGTTAAATGTGTCTTGTTCTTCATTAATTAATACATTATCTTCAAAATGGGAAGAAACAAGAGAAGTGAAACATTCAATTAAATCTTCAATTGAAGGAAAATCATTTAAATGAAATCTATAACAAAATGACCAAAATCTTTTATAAAAATCATCTAAAGATTCATTATCATACATGTCAAGATTATCTAATTCTAAAAAAAAACTATTGTAACTGTAATTTTGATGCGCTTTGAGAAATACCTAGAAAAAATGTTTCCATGAATGAATTGACTTTGCGGGAAACACCAGGAACCATTTGCGGATTCATCCTCCAAACACAAGACTAAAAATTCTTCAAATCTCATTATCAACGATTATATTGAAATACTTACATCTATTAACAAAATTATGAATATGATTTAATGCAGAAATATTAGTCTCATCGCCAAACTTTAACTTTGACAAGGAATCATTATGCTTCTTGGGCATGCCTCGTGTAGGCTTAGGTGAACTGATTGCATGACTAAGTGTAGGAATGCATATGGGAGAAATGATTAGTTAAAAAATATCAATATAACAAAATTTAAACAAATAACTAATTCAAGGCCTTCCCTCTAGTGCTAAAAATGTTGGGGCCTTGAAAATCGCTGCAACAACATTGGAGATAACCACCTGGTATAGACCTTAAAACAACTCCTTTTCGAGTTGGGATAGTGGCTCCAATTGGTTCAATTAGGTCCAATTACCGTCTGCCAACCACTATCAGCTTTAAATGTCTTTAATTACTAATAGATAGGGCCATGAGATCAATTCTTTGAGTTGATCAGGCAAGGAGAATGATCCTTAAGTTGTTCTTGTGGAACAACCAAACCAATCTAAAGTTTTGCCTCAAAAGAGGACTTCTAGGAATGTAGAATTAATCTAGATGCAAACTAATTCTAAAATGTAAGAAAAAAGGAACTAAATCCTAATCCTTTCTCAATTAGGAAGATAAATATCTTACCCAACTGAGAGCAATATATTTAAATGATTGGGATTTAAATATGTTTGGCTTATAATTAATATCAAGCTAACAAAGTTGTTCAATTAACTGACATTATGAATACCAGAACACATTCTATTCAGAGGTCTCTTAACTGAAATAATCAACCAATAACATTTAGGAAGTAGTTCACAAATTATATTGATTAATAAATCAATAATTCAAATAATTGAACAAGAATGTGAGAAAATAGTCCACAACATATCATTATTTGTTAAATCAGTATTGAAAGACAGATTTCTGAGTAAATAGTTACTTGGAAATCAGAGTTCATCACATAAGAGTAGAGATAAATAATAACATATGATTGAAACAAATTACTCATACCGATAATAGTGCACAAATATGAATAAAATGACACATTCCTGTCATTATAAAATGAAAATAGTATTTAGAACAATAGTATTAAAATACCAATTTATTGAATGCATTTCTCTGGCTCTGGACTCCAACTATCTTTTACAATGCTTGAACTTTTGCTTTTAAAGCTAGAGTTGCAATACTACAAACTCTGACCATCAAAGCATAATTCAGAGTGCAAAAGGAAAATCCTCAATAATCCCTCAGATTTGAGTTTTCCCCTCTAACCTACAACTCTAAATCCTCAATAGAATAATGCCTTCAAGAATTCATGAATTGCAGAGAAGAGGAGCTTGCACAGCCTTCCTATTAAGTTAGACATCAAGAGGACAATAGTGAGAGCTCCATTGGCTTTCTCTCTAAGATTTTCAGTCCAGTGGTTAATGCCAACAACCTGTTTAAATAGCCACTACTGAAAACAACTTCTTTTGCTTCAAGCATTAAGGGAGTTAAACAATTTCTTTCAATCACGTATCTAAAAAACATATTTTTCATCATAATCTCTTGATCTTGTTGTTTTGTCAAATTGTCCTTATTGCTTGATTGGATTCTTTGGGTGTTTGTTAGTTTATCTAAATTGAACGACTACTTATCAGCATAGTTGTCCTCATCTGTCACGAATCTGAACACGAAAAACAGGAATTGATAAGCTAAAAATAAATGAGATTGATAAGCGAGTTTCATTTGAAAAAAATGAGATTTGCAGAAAATCAGGCTTAAAACTTGGAACATAACAATCACAATTGTAAAAACCATGGTGGAGAAACAGGAGTGAGCCTTTAATTTTATTTGAAATATTGCAATTACAACCGAGTAGATGGAAGAGGAATATGGTGGAGTTATATACAATCGGCTATCGGAGTAGAGACACAGGAATAGGTGTGAAGTGGAAAGAAGTGTAAGGCATGTGGCTATTTAATTAAATCATAATTGCAATAACATATAGAAGCGCAATAATTTCAATCGCAAAATCTCAATTGCAAAACCTGATTGGCGACGTGATGATGACGTGATGTAGGAAATCACAATCACAAATCACAATTTTATATGTAGCACTATGAAACGGGCCTTTTGATTTTTTTCAATTGCAATAAGTAGGGTGACATCATGAATGATGCCTTGATGATGTCATGAGGGTAATCTCAAATCACAAAGTGGTTGGGGTGAAGGATTTGTTATAAGTTGTGTGTTGGGTCCCTATAATACTAGTGATTACCCCATTACTATTGTAGGTGTATCCCTTATTAATATTGTTGTGCCCCTATTGTCCCCATATTTTTATTATTGTGCCCTACAGAATCTCTCTCTTGTTGTTTTTGTGGCTTTATATTATTATTTTTAGGTTGGCTGGGTTATATTGTGACTCCTTAGACTCCTATATATAGAAAGGAGGTTTTGTCATTTGAATCATCCAAAGATTGTTCATTTATGTAAAGGAGATTTCCCCCTCGAAGAGGCTAAATTCTAAGGCATTGATCTATCTTTTCTGTCTTTTTCTTGAGCTAGCTTCATAACATTTGGTATCAGAGATTTGGATTCTAGGGTTTCGCTGCTCCAAATAGGTTATTGTGGCCTTTTCACTATACCTTTTTTCCTGCGATGTCTCAGAAGATAAAAAAAAACCCATTTGAGAAGAAATCTCGTTGAACCTTGAGCCCAAATTTCAGAGCTTTTCGAGTTATATTTGTAGAGTTATGATCTAAGGATGTTGGTCTTTTTGCAGACTCCTAAATTACATTCCAAACAGGTGACCTAGGGAAAATCATCATAGCTTTCTCTCTGAGCATCATATTGAAATTTCATAAGAAGGTACAGAAAGAGGATGGACTTTAGTTTATTTTATATATTTTTTAGAGCCAAAGGTCTAAACAGTGACTCATGGCACGTCGTACAAGTTTGTTTTACTGAACTAGTCTATAATTAGGTCACTGTGGGAGATTTAGCATAACTCTTCCTTGGAGAATCCAATTTGGATCAGACTGGTGGCATTGGAAAGAGGACACAGAGGGCTATTGTAGGTTGCAATTTTAGAACTGGATGATCCAAAAGTATAGAGATACATCAGAGGCAATATCGAGCTCCTACAAAGTGAAAAAAAGTGTGTAGATTTTTTAAAATTTTTGCTTAAGCTTGGTTTGAAAATTTATTTTGAAGGAATTCAAAGGGCATAATAGAGAATTATTATCGGTAACTAATGCCCCAAGAGAAGAAAATGCAAACATCTAGTAAGCAACCTGAAAGCTCTAGCATGACTCATGAAGAAGAGGAAGAAATGCTACATGATATATCAAGATTACAAGACCAAGTGCAACAAGTGTCACTTGCACAAAAGCTAACAGAAGCTAAGATAAATGGCATGGAATCTAAGATAAAGGGCGTGGAAACTAAGATGGACGATTTGAAGATAGATTTGAAGACAGATTTGAAAAGAGACATGGCAGATTTGAAGACAGACATGGCAGATTTGAAGACAGATTTGACAAATTTTCTACAAGAAATACTTACTAATGGTGAAAAGGTAGTAAAGGAAACTCATGATGCAAAC
>APFE031197261.1:5834-20630 GCA_000404065.3 Pinus taeda
GGAAAGTCCTTTTGAGCATGAACTTGAATTTGAGCATGAGCCTAGTCCAAAGAGGTCACTGGAGATTGACCCAGATCAACAGAGAGTATATAACTACTTGGAGACATTAGAACAAGCTGCTGCTGGTCCAAGCACTGTTCTACCTCTTGAACAGCAGGTTCAATCACTGAAGCAAGAAGTATTTGAGCTAGAGGTACTAAATCACCACATCAAACAGGAAAATGAAAAACTGAAGGAAAAGAGAAATGTGGACAAGATGGTTCACGATAATACACTGCTTCATATGGGTCTTTGGCAAAAAGAAAACAAAAAGCTAAAGAATAAATGTAGGAAGCTAAGCAGAGCTTTGATCAATTTAAGATTCAGATGCTTGATGAAAAGACCAAGAGTCAATGTGGCTACACAGAGGAAGAGGAGAAGACTAGATGTCTTAGCAGAGGCATCTCAGCAGGTGGATTAAACAATATTTTCGTTGCATGAGGACATGCAACACCCTCGTAGTGGGGGTATGTAGAGCCTCTAACTTGCACCTAATTATCCATCATTACCTACAGCTTTTCCTCACTTATCCCTCTCTTTTGCCCTATTTTTCTCATAAACTTACCCAGATCATTACATTTGATGTCTTTAAGCATGATTGGTTGACTTTGCTAAATGTTTGACTGTTTGTCTAGATTTTTGACATATGCACAGAGTTTCCGCAGCTGTCTGGCAATTCCGTAGCCATTCAACAATTCCACAGCCTTTTCATTGATCTCCATGTTCCACGTGTCATTTTGAAAAACGAATCACATGGGCATGTGGGAATGAAGGTGTTGAAGGTTCTTGTGCTATTGGTTTGGTCAGTAACACCACGCATACCTCCGGTCAACGAGGATCCAACTTCGGTCAACAAAGCCAGCTCAAATGGTGCTGCGTGAGCTGAAAGGTCACGTCACTCCAGATGGCAACTCCTCCACTCTACGCAGGTCATGGGAGACAGGATCCAACCTTGGATTCAACCTCCATGACGACCGTACCTTCCAGATCACCCACGGACCTATTGACGTGTTGCTGAACCATTTAATTAGCATGTTTTCAGTTAATTTTCAGTCTCATGTTTTACGCAGTAGGCAGTTATTCACATGCTTATAAAATCCAGCGTCTGCGCACGCTTAAGGATTAGTTTTTAGTTGTTTTGTTTATGTAATTGCTACGCTTTTAGTGAGCACAAAAACTCTGTTTTGAAGCTACTGTTTCAGCACTTTTTGACTGTAATTTCTACATTATGAATTAATAGAAGACTGTTGTTTTGACTCCTTTACGTAGTTGATCTTTCTTTGGGCTTTGTGGATGGAGGGCCCCCGTTCATAACAGCCTTTGTACAGTAATTTACCTTTATGTTCTTGCCATTTCCTTCTTTTGAATTCAGCAATTTTCCTTTTCTTTAACACATGTATAGATTTGATTTACTTTAGACTGATCAAGACTGTCTTTTGCAGGTGTTAGCCCGGGATTGTGTGTCTTTGTGTATTTTATTTATCTCTAATAGTATTTTTAGTTGTCATATTCATAGTTGTTGCCTTTACTCTGTTTTCCTAGCTGATTTCTAGTTTAGTTTCTCAAGTTGTATGCTAACATATTGATGGTCTCTTTATCATAAGCTATTCATCTTTAAGAGATCAGAATACTGATAAATTACAGCTTGCTTTGAGTACTTTTTAGACTTATTTCTAACTACTTCTTGATCGTGTTTCACATAATACCATATGTTGGAAGCAGAGAGTTAGGAAGAGTTAAACATTATAACTGGTCTTTAAAGTAGTTTTTCTTATCTTTTTATTGCAGCAGCATGAGTAGTGACTAGTGCTATTAGAAAGTGGTTTTTCTGTTTTGCTTTCAGTTTCATTTCAAGTTATTTCTTTCAAGCTTTTTCTTTGCAAGTTTAGAAGGTAATTAGAAACCACCAGTAACACACACTCACTCATTTAGAAATCACCTTACACACACTATCACTCATCTGTTTATAAAATCTCCATTCCATCCTAGGAAGATAAATTGACCACAAACAACACCCCAAACAACAAAAAGATCTAAGAGGTTGCCTAAGTACATATAGTACACCTTCACTTCATCAGCTTACGAGCCCTGGGTTGACAATTAATGAAATCAATTTAGAAACACTAAATTGACCAAACAAGTGTCACATTCATATTTCCATTCATGTCTAACCCCATTTTATTGTAAGGTGGTGATGGGTTTTGCAATATTTGAGAACCCTTCCACAAATCTATGATAATAACTTACAATCCCCATGAAGCTATGCACCTCATGAGCATTTTTTAGTATTGGCCAATCCATTATGGCCTTATCTTTTCTTGGTTAACTGAAATCCCTTTCCTAAAATGACGTTCCCAAGATAATGATTTGTCTTCTAAAAGAAGGAACATTTTGATAATTTTCCACATAACTGATTTTCCCTTACATAGGTCAACATAACCCTTAGGTTCTCTTCATGCTCCTTTTAATTCTTTGAATACATGAGAATATTTTCCAGAAAGACTTCCATAAAATTGTCCAAATACTAAATTTAACTCACCATTCATGAGAATCATGAATATTGTTGGTGCATTGGTCAAACCAAATGGTGCAACTATGAACTTGTAGTGCCTAAACCAAGTTTGAATTGTATTTTTTTGTGATGTCAGCTTCCTTAATCCTCAATTGGTGGTATCCAAATCATAGATAGATCTTTGAGAAAAATGTTACTCCCTTCATTTGGTCAAATGGGTCATATATTCTGGGTAACAGGTACCTATTATTTATTGTGGCTCGATTCAAGTCCCTATAATATATGCATAGCCTTAAGGAACCATCTTTCTTCTTGACAAAAAACACTAGTGTACCAAATGCTGAAATGCTAGGTCTAATAAATCCCAAGTCTATAATCTCTTTTAACTGCATCTTCTACTCATAAAGTTTTGGAGTTGCCATCTTGTAGGATGTCTTCGATATTGGTTCAACACTAGGTTTTAGGTCGATTATGAAATCAATCTCCTTCATTGATGGTAATCCAAACAATTCCTTAGGGAAAACACCCTCAAATTCTGAAAAAACTAGGTTTTGATCAAGGGAGGTTTTTTTTCTGGTCACTTACAACCTTGACCATATATAGCTTACAACGTTGTTGGAGATAATGTTTTACCTTCATCATGGAGATGAATAGTAAGGGCACTCCTCTCTTGATACTACATATCTCAATTGACCTACCTTCATCATCTAAAGAAATCACCCTCTTATTGAAATAGTATACCAAATCTCAATGAGCCTCTAGCCAATCGATTTCAATGATTACATCTTACGTCCCTAGTGTTGTGACATATGCCTTCAACTTTGTTGTACACAACCCAAGGTTCACCTGACATTGATCAATACTAGGTCCTACTGCTTCTTTTATCCCAAAAGTTATTTCTTGTTTAAAGTCATTGTGCTCATAGGATGCCAACCCCAATTTTTCTAATGCAACTGGTGAAATGAAACTATATATAGCACTAGAATTAAACAAAATTTTAACTTTTACATGGCTTATCATACTCGAGGTTTCTACCACAATAGATTTATGTTCAACTTGATGTTTATCAACTGGTATAGATTTGATGGTGGCTTCTTGCTTCCCCCATTGATTATTTTCCTCCTCTAAGGTTGTTACTAGTTTGTAGATTAGGTCAATCATGCTATGAATGAGGTCCTGTGCATCCCAAACAAGTGATGAATGGTAGACCCTCAATAGAATGTTGTGAAATTCTTTGGAAAGAGTTCCTTCCCCTGGGACCCCTTCCCCTACTCGTGGTTCCTTGGGTATGACCTTGATTTGAAAGAGTCCTGGAATCTCCACATGAAACTCCATTGGAAACCATTAAAATCCCCACTATCACTCGTCTAGGTACAACCCTATTTGCATATGGAGGTGGCCACAAACTTCCTACCCTAGAGAAGTTATGATGGGCCTTCCACGTAAACCTTGATTGTTGTGAAAAATTTGTTTTTTTCCACCTTTTAAGTGTAAGTTATCTTCAACATAGTGAGCATGTTCAATAACTTTTGCCACTGAGGACGGTTTACACATCCACACCATTGCCCTAATATTAGGGTTTAATCGATAAATGAAACGATATTCTTAGCATTGATTAGTATCCATGTAGGAGACATACATGCCCAATTACATGAATCTAGTCTCATATTATTCTACTTTGCAGTTTCCTTCTACCAAATCATAGAAGGCTCCTACCTTTTGTTCTTCATAATATGTTGGTAGTAACTTTTTCTTGAATGTTTTCTCAAATAAATCCCAAGTAACTATGTCAAGATTGAGTTGTAGTTGTCGCTCTATGTTACAGCAAAAGTTTATGGAACTATATCTGAGTTGGAATGTCGCTATTTTATAATTTAAATTGGAAGTATAATCTCTTAGTGTGAAGCACCTTCTCATTCCCTCTAACCAAGCTTCTACTTATTTGTTGGCACAAAATCCAAAAAACTCTGGGAGCTTAATCTTCTGGAGCTCCCTAGGAATGTCCTTAGTTTTAGGTCCTTTATCTAAGTACCTTGATCACTCTAAATTTCCCAACCCTAACGGAGGGTGATCTACTTCCATCTCAACTGTTTGGTGCCCTCTTAAAGTCTCATTATTTGCCTGTAAGGATCATAAGATGAGAGCCAACTCTAATGATGGAAATGGGTCATTTGTAGGAGGTCCTTGTGATGACCCTCCTCGATAAGCCTTGGATGAAACATAATGCTTATTAATGCAACTTGGGAATTTCTAGCTCTTAGTCGACTCACACACATATATAAAATGATAGGCATAAGTTATTTATTTTTGTTTTACTATGCTCGTAAACAAGCATTACTAATAATAAGTAGATCACCAAGAATCTGCTAAATCCTGTCATGTGTGAGCTCTATATAACTTACAAATTTTCTCTTGATAATAGGTAGGTTACTAGTGCAATGTACGTGTCACCCACACTCGGATGTTTTCTTAACATAAAATTACTCTATTTAGTAACCTTAATCATTATTATAAAAGATATTTATATAATTAATATTAAAGTTGATTAATGAAATGGTTTAATATATTTAAATAATTAAATTAAATACTAAGGTGAGTAATACCCTTT
Source organism: Pinus taeda (assembly GCA_000404065.3). Classification (NCBI taxonomy): domain Eukaryota; kingdom Viridiplantae; phylum Streptophyta; class Pinopsida; order Pinales; family Pinaceae; genus Pinus; species Pinus taeda. The sequence continues at coordinate 10,994 of APFE031197261.1, forward strand.
TAGTCATGCCTTCCTTCTATGGGAATTATTTTCTCCTCCCCAACCTTTATGATATGTTTTAAAAACATTTATGCCCATTTTATGAATCTCGAGATCTCTTAGAGGACGATATATAAACAATTGGTCTTCCCTCTTGAAGAGTCAGTGTCCTTGAAGCAAGTTTTAGAAAATAACCACGAATGTATGTTGTATTTTTATCCATAAATTGACATCCTAGATAAATACTAGGTGGCCATTTCAAATTACACTACTATATACCATCCTAGATCAAGAAAAACCCTATTTCTATAGCACATTTATATACATAAATTAAGAGAATATCTTATATATATTAAATTAAAGTGATTATCAAAGAAGCCATTAGAATGAAGAAGCAACTATTGTTATATACTTTATGCAATCTTGTTTATCCTCACACTTCTTAAAAACACCTTCTTGAATCACCTAATAGCTTCGAGGAAGCTCTAAATATTCTATGCATATGTACACATTATGTATTCATCTATTAAATCATAGAAACAAAACATGCGAAAATACATAGGGCCACCAAACAGATACATACAAATGTTAGGTGCAAACACATCCATAAAAAAATCTTTTACCTTTACAAACTACATGGATTTAATGCCATCATTTTATACACATAAATTACATATCTAGCATAGTTTAATTCCCCCTTAAATAGGTTATATTCCACATGAATACTATGGGTTAATACCATCGGTTCTTAATACCACTGGTCATTTTTTAATTATTATTAATTTTTATAGGGTTATTTTTATTTTATTTTGACAAGTTAAAGGGTTTACACATATCTAACATCTTGGGTTGGAGAGCACCTCTCCAAATAATAAATGAGTAGTGTGTGTGTGTATATATATATAATATATATATATTCACCATGTTAAATAAACTATTTTAATTTAACTATTTCACCCTTTCTCACAAACAAATTTCCACTTTCATTGTCCGATGGAATGTCCAATTTTAATTAGTTCCGACAAAGACATTAGATTAAATTTGTAAGATGTTAAACACTTATGATTGCCATCTACCCCATACTAAATGTTAAACATTTATGCTTGCCATCTACCTCGTACTAAATGTTAAACATTTACGCTTTCCATCTACCTCGTGTACTAAATGTTAAACATTTACGCTTGCCATCTACCTCATACTAAATGTTAAACATTTTTGCTTGCTATCTACCTCATACTGGGTCATAGAGCGCCTCTAGCACAAGTTTTATGTGTAATTCAAACCTAAATGAATATGCTTTGACTTTAATACTTTATTATCTCAAAATGAATATATATATCCAATTAATTTAAATCTCTAAACTTATATGTATTTTTCAATTAAATTTATCTAATTAACTGTAATTTTTTTTATCTAAATAATGTTCTATAATAATAAACAATGTTATATAATAATAAAAAGAATATTACAATTATTAGAAACATATCATGTATATTAGAAAATCATAAAAGTAATAAATGGAGAATATGTAAATTCCTTTTCTGAGAACAAATTTTTCTAATATATAAAAATAATTCAAAATTAAAAGCATGAAATATTAAAGGGTGAGCTGATAACTTATAACTAATAAATAGATGAGTTATCTTATCAAAGTCTCAATAAACAAGTTATATTTATATGCAAGTTACATTGTAAGAAGGTTAATATTATTGTAAGCAAATTATCAAATTTATTTTAGAGTCTAGCGACCTGTATACATTAATTTGCACAATAAGCTTTACTCTTATCACTTCAAAACCAACCATACAATTTCAAGTATAATGTTCAACTAATATGACCCATGAATACCATAGGTCAATACCATGGGTTCACATAAACATGGAGTTCAAAAACCACCAGTAACTTTGGCAAGTCAAGTTTACCTTATTATTTTAGTTCTAAGTTATTTGTTATTTAATATAAAGCTATTTTTAATTCCCTTTATTTTATTTTTGAAAAAGTAAAAATGTTTAAAGTAAGTTTTTTTTTAATTATTAATTGTATAATTTTGTTCAGTTTTTATTTCTATATTTATTTCATGAACTTTCTCTTCATTAAGAAACTAAGATGTCAAAAATCTCTATTTCTAAATAAGAAGCACAACTACTTTTGACGGGGCATACAAAATTTTTGACTGAATTCAAACATTTTTTGCCTCATATAATTTGCAAAGTTTAAGAAATAAAGAGAAATTGATGGATTGGAATATACTTTAATAATGAATCCATATAGGTGGGTAGAATTTTAATAAAAGAGGAATAACTTGTTAATGAGTTTATCTAACCTAATGTTTCAAACTTCAAAGTGAGTCCATCCTTAGGGAATATGCTAATTGATTAAGAAGAGAATAATGTTGTCTCCTAAAACTAATCTTACGTATAAATGTAGTTTAAAAGTCTAAGAAATAAGGAGGCCATATAGATCAGAATACAAAGTACATATATAAGATATATGTTTCTGTAAATGTTCTATTTGAATTGGGAAATGGAATGGCGTTTTAGTATATACATTGTATTTAGACTTTAGTTAAATTTTCTGGTATTAACTACTAATTGCAATTTGATTGATGAGTGAGATAAAATATTAAGGTAAGTAAGCAGATCTTGGTTTTCATGTGTGAAAGTAAGGGTCAAATGATCTTCGATTAGGAAGTAAAAGATTTGGTAACCTAGCTAGAATTTGGATAGACCAACCTATGGGTTACACTATTGTCTAAGTAGTTTGAATATCATTTTACATTTCACATTTTCATACAGTTTTTCCATTCCCTTTGATTTGTTTAGCTTAATATCTAGTACTAATAGTTTTCTTTCTTTAGCTTAATATCTAGAAATTGCATGGCGAATGACAAATGTCCATTTAGGCATTTGGTATGCTATGATTCCAATTGGATTTATGAACCCGTACCTACATGTTTTCAAGATGAAAGATGCAACTGGATTCTATTACCATGATTGTGAAAGATATACTTTTCTATTACTATGATTATAAGAAATATACTTGACATGGTAGGTTTGCTAGGTTTGTTGCAAAAATTGATTACTCTTATTTAGGTTTGATTTTCTCTATGAAGCGCATATTTTTTACATTTGTTATGAGCAACCATTATGGACATATGATTTTATTTTTATTTATTATTTTGTTTTTTCAGGCGGAAAATCAATTTGTGTCTTTTTAGTAATAAAATTAGAAATAATACATTTGAAAAGGTTTAGTTACAAAGAAAACTTATTTTCTTCAAGATCTCTTATACAATCTAATAATTCTCTTTAAACAAAGCATGTTAAGAAAATAATAGGGATCTTCTCTAACATCACATTTATGAGTTGGAAAACATATACAATGAAGCCTCAATGATTCATTGCTAATTTATCTTTCTGATCTCGGACATTTCTTCACCATACTTGACAACAACGTATTTGTTTTATGCCTTTTTTCTTTAATACTTGCCTAAATTATTTTATTCTATTGTTTTTATGTCGAGTGTTTTTTTTATAGGGGGTGCTAGATGGTGGGTTTCAAGGTCTATATTTTGAATCCAAGCTCTGCTACCACATCTGAGGACCTAATCTAGGTATTTTAACTAAACCAAATTTACCATTTAATTTAATTACAATAAGAAGGAAAATAACATGTTTATAACTCAACATTTATTTGATAATAACATACGAGAAAAATTTGATTAACAACATATTAAACATGTATGGAATTTCATTTCTGGCGATTTTGTAACAACACCCAGTTAAAATTTCATGTAATAAACTTAATAAAGACAAAATAAGACCATGACACACATTCTAAGCTTAATGTTGGGAAAAACATCCTAGTGGGTGTTTATTTGGTTTATTATGGCTAAGGGGAAATTAGCAAAGGCGTTGTTAAAGGCTATGGAAAGACAAAGTGAAATTATTTGGAATTTATTTATGAAAATAATGGAAAATTGGAGAAACATAAGGTGAAATGTCACAGGTTGCATGTGAGGAGGAAAATGAAGGAAAATAATGGAAATTGAAGAAAATAGAGGCGTCATTGATAAAAAGGCTTCTAAGGATTATTTCAAAACCTTTTATTAGTTTAGCTGTAGAGATCTCTCTCTCATACTCTTGCAAACTAAGAGAAGTCTTGGAACACTCTAACATTGTGAAAAGGAAAGCAAAGGAAAACAAGGATCAAGCGAGGAAACAGTTGGATCAAGCATCTAAAATATGAATACTCGCGGGTAATAGGGTGCATGTGTGATTTCCTAGCTGGTCCATGGATGTAGAGTACATGTATGTGGGTATTTTGCTCTCTCATTGTCATTGGCATGGCTTTTGCGAGGTGTGATAATGGTTTCATCCTTGTCTTTCCATTTCCAGATATCCATGGTGTGATAGGGTTCCTATAATTGGTTGAGCTACCGGATGGTTTCGAAACTGAGCGGGGTGGTCTCAGGAAAAAAATCATAGGCCTAGGAATCCCTTGACCAGTAAATGGTAGGATACACGGTAAATCCTGAGGGTGGATATGGGAAAATTCCTCATGCTTTAGGTGGATAGATCTAGAGGCATCCATGCTTGTTGAGGGCCTAGTAATCCATTGATTGCTATATAATGGGATTGTGGTAAATCCCGTAGTGTATGTTCTTTGTTTGGGCGTAGGAATCATGTTCCCTGTAATGGAGGGATATATAATAAATCCTGGTTGTATATATGAGGGTTTTGGGCTTAGGAATCCCTTGAATGGTAATGGTGGGATCCACAATAATTCTTGAGAAGCCCTGGTTGGTTTTGTTATGAGTCCCACATTCATACTTGGAATATGGCATGAGGGTGATTGGCTGAAAGAAATATTTAATTCATCTCAATCTATGGTCTGGTGGTATGTGTAAGCCCCTGACAATAAGATCTCTTTTTTCCCTTTTTTTTCATGAGTAAATGTACTTACTATTTTGTACCTTTGATGGTTGTTCTATCATTGTTATTATCCTAGTCATGTGTTGGTTATAACTATGGTTTATGACAAAATTGAGTTATGGCTCTCACCGTGTTTTGATTAGTAGATGAAACGTTAATAAATGAATGACCTAATAGATGATACTTCAACTATTCTAAGAGGGCGTTTAATCTTCTTGACGAATCTCAGATAAGTATGAGGTTAGATGGACAAACAAATAAGTATCATCCATAGACAGGTGGACGGACAGATAACTATCATCCATAGATAGATGGATAAACAAAGAGGGTCAAACGGATACTAGAGAATATGTTGAGGATGTATGTGATGCATCAAAAACAAAAGTGGGAATATTACTTTCAATTGGTTGAGTTTGGTTACAACAATGGGTATCATGAGTCATTGAGGATGATTCTATTTGAGGCACTCTATCAATAGCATTATAATAGTCCCATCAGTTGGAATGATCCAATGAACATGGTATTGATAAGACTAGACATGTTGGTAGAGATGGAACAAGAAATGTAGATTATCAAATAAAATCTAAAGGCAACACATGATATCCATAAGAGTTATGCAAATCATCATAGGGAATTTGAGTTTCAGTTTGGCGATCATGTGTACTTGTGCATCCAGCCCAAGAAGAGCCACTTGAGGATTGGGTCATGTGTGAAGTTGGCACCTCCGTACTATAGGCCTTTCAAAATCCTTGAGAGGATTAGACCAGTGGAATACATATTTGCAATGTCTCAAACAGTGAAAGTCCATGATGTTTTCCATGTTTCATTTCTTAAAATATATGTAAAGGATGTTGATGATGTTATTGATTGGTCTGTATTGCAGGTGGAGCTAGAAGGATAATTGTAGTCGGAACCTTAGTGCATTTTGCAAAGAAATATTATCATGCTTCGGAACCAAGAAATCAAGGAGGTTAAAGTGCAATGAAAGCACTTTAGGCCCGATGAAGCTACATGTGAGATTTTTGGTCAAATGCATTCTATGTATCCTTCATTATTTGTTGGTTGAGGTAAAACAATTTTGGTATATGTATATATGTATATGTATGTAAATACCGCAATGATTTTTGTTATAAAGATCCAATAAATGGTATGGTTGTCACGTTATTATGTTGACATGTTTTTTTTCTTTTCTACAAGTTGATGATTGTAAATATTTCATCGAACTTTGTTATAAAGTTCCATGGGTAGTATGTTTCAGTTTTCAGAGGTTTTGTTGGTTGTAAGTGTCATAGAACACTGAGGATGGTCTTCCCCTAATGGGGAGAGGTTTGTAATAGTCCAAGGTTAGAAGTTCATGTAATAATGTTAATAAAGGAAAAATAAAACCAAGGTCATGGGACATGTATTCTAAATTGAATGTTCAGTGAAATATCTTAGTGGGTGTTCATTTGGTTGATTATGGCTAAGGGGAAATTGGCAAAGACATTAGTAAAGCCTCTCGAAAGGAAAAGAGGAGTTATTTGGAATTTATTTATGCAAATAATGGAAAGTAGGAGAAAATGAAGGTGAAAGGTCGTAAGTTACATGTAAGGAGGAAAATGAAGGGAAAATAATCGAAATTGAAGAAAATAAAGACCTCATCGATAAAAAGGTTTATGATGATCCGTTCACAGCCATTTGTCAGTTTTTTCTTGGAGCTCTCTCTCTACTCTCTCCCTCATAATCTTGTACACATAGAGAATTCTTGTAACACTCTAGCATGGGAAAAAGGAAAGTAGAGGAATGCAAAGAAATCAAATGAAAGCAAGGATCAAGTGAGAAAAAGGTTTGATTAAGAAACTATAGTGAGAATAGTTGTAGGTAACAAGGTGCATGTGTAATTTCTCAGTTGGTTTATGGATGCATGGTACATGAATGTGTGTATTTGGTTCTCTTGTTGTCACTGGCATTGGGTTTTACAGGTGTTCCAGTTGTTTCAGCCTTGCCTTTCCATTTCTATATAGTTGTGGTGTGATGGGTATCTCTTAATTGGTTGAGATGGATTATCGGGTGGTTTAAAAAATGAGTCCCAAAGGCCTAGGAATACCTTGACCGGTAAATGGCGAGATACATAGTAAAGTATGAGGGTGAAGATGGGAAAATTCCTCATGGTTTAGATGGAGAGGTCTTAATGAATCCATGCTTGTTTAAGGCCTAGTGATCCCTTGGCTGGTATATGAAGGGATTGTGATAAATATTTTAGTGTATGTTCTTCATTTAGGCATATGAATAAGTTGATCGGTAATGGAAGGATACATGGTAAAGCCTAGCTGTATAGATGAGGGTCTTAGGCCTAGGAATCCTTTGACTAGTAATTTGGTGGGATACATGGTAAAGCATGAGAAACCATGGTTTGTTTTGTTGTGAGTCCCACATTCATGCTTGGAATATGACACAGGGGTGATTGGCTGAAAGAAATATTTGGTTCATCCAAATCAATGGTTGGGTGGTATGTGGAAGTCCCTAACTTGGTTGGCTTTTGCATATGTTAATAAGAGATCATTTTTCCCTTGTATTTCATGGGTAAATGAAATTTATATTATGTGGATTTGATGGTTATTCTATCATCTTTGTTATCCTAGTTATGTGTTGATTATAAGTATGGTTTTATGACAAACTTGAGTTATGGATCTCATCATGCTTTGATTGGTAGATGAAATTTTAATGAATGAATGACCTAACAGATGATAATGCAGTTATTGTGAGAGAGCATAAAACCTTCTTGACAAATCTCAAATAAGCATGATACCCTTATGTTCAAATGTCTATTTATGACCTATACATTATAGGTTCATGATGTGTTCAATGAAATTCCTGTCATGGTGAGGATGAGTTAGGCTAGGTCCTTGTTCAATTTTTTCATTAGAGGCCTTGTCTTCTTGTTATTTATCATTTTTAAGAGTTTCATTAAGTTTTGGGCATAGGTGACGAGCGCCAGTATTGTAGCAATGATGTTGCAACTCCTGGGCTACTAGCTTTACTTATCAACCTGGGGTTCGTACAAACTTGGAGGTGACAGTGCTATATGCACAAGTAGAAGTGAAGGTCCTGCGTGTTGTGACTTGTTCATCTAGAAAGTGACCCTAGGGGTTCCAAGCTAGGCTTCTATAGAGTCAGAAGAAGCTTGATTCTTTGATGGAAGAAGATAAAATCTATTCTAAGAGAGTTACTCTACTGCAATAATGAAGAAAACAACATGTAATGATAAATCACACCATATCCTAATTAACCACTTAAATAGCTAAACCAAGCAGGATTTCTAACTCAACTAACCTAATGCTACTTTCTAAGTTGCAGAAGTAAAGAGTATCAAACCATACTAAGGTGTAAGCAAAGAAACTAAACTAAATCTATTTTCACTTTTCTTTAGGTTTTTTTGATGTTTGCGATGATCGAACAGTATTGAATGACCAAGTCAAATCTTGGGAGTGGCAACATTTTAAGATATGTAGAACAAGGTTTGGGAAGGAGTCAAGTGGAAAATCATTCAGAGGATGAAATCAGTGAAATAAGGACGTAAAGAAGAAAAAGTGCATAGGAACTGTTGGATCGATCAGGAACAATATTAAGGGGAGGCGAGCGGTGGAGATCTTATCGTAGAAGATTAAGTGAATAGATGGACAAATAAGACTGACGGAAGATGAATGGTGGAGATCCTATTGTAGGAGGTTTAAGTCAAGAGATGAACTGTTAGAATATTATATATATTACAGAGCAATGGAACACATAAAATATTGCAGAAATATAAACATAGAAAACACACAAAACAAGAGAGACACAGATATGCATGGTTCACCCAGTTTGGGCTACATCCACCTCGAACAACTAGTCCTTCCTTTCTATTATCCAGCAAAATGAAGAGACACAACTTACAGAAAATCCGATGTAATATCCTCTATCTTCTCTCACAGTCTCATCTCTCTGTTTCTCGCTCACACAGAATACACATCTATCTAACAACCTCAAATACAATACCCTCATACAAAGAGAGGGGTTGCCTTCTAGGGCAAAAGACCATAAACTAAACATAAGTTCTACCGTCAGATCATCCGCATAATGAACGACCCAGATTGACAAGAAATTACTATACTTTTACAAGGCAATTTTACAGTTGTTTTTAGCTTCGGGGGCGCTGCCCCCAAAACCCCCTGCCAGGGGGGGGCTCCCAAAGGTCACAACTGCCCCCCCCTGGACCCCCCCTGCAGCGAATATTTTACGGGTGGCGTTTCCGCCCCCATTTTGAACTGGGGTCCAATGTGGCGGTACTTTTGAATATAGAAGATAATCAGGCTCCACACCCAACAATCTCCCACTTGGAGACTGATTGTAGAAACTCCACCGCTGCTCCATTTGCTGGACAATAACTCCTCTTTGGACCTGGCTGTTTCTCATCTTCATCGTCATCCTTGAAGACCAACTGAAACTGAGCATATTCTTAGTTTCTCCCTGGTTACAACTTTTCATATTTGCAGGGTTCTGCCTAGTGTGTATCTTTTCCAGCTTCAACTCTCCATCTTCCAACACTGATCGTATGAAATGGTACTTGAGTTGTATATGTTTCGTCCTAGAATGAAATGCTAAGTTCTTTGAAAGATGAATGGCACTTTGACTATCGCTGTATAACGTGCCCATATCATGCTCCTTACCCAATTCACCCATAAACCTTTGTAACCAAATCATTTCTT